>JAANSP010000214.1:0-26064 GCA_036850745.1 Homidia socia
TCGAATAGCAAACGAAAATAAAAGAAGGAGAAAAAGACAAACTGTCTGTCTGCTCTTTTTGATTCCCTTGGAGAAAATTCTTGTATACAAACAAAAGCACTATCAATATATAAAAAATAGCACCAACTAGTACGTAAGTTACTTATAGCAATATGTAATAATAAATAGTCATAATAATAGTATATTCTTCACATATGTATGTTCAAACAAAGTATGTTAAATATTTCTTGTGCTACTATTTATTATTGTAATGCCCTAGTAAAATCAAGAAAGAAATATGAGGATGCTGTTTTATAAAATGGATACCATCCGTGTAAAAGTAACATAATACTTTTTTACTTTTTAAACATGTTTTACTATTAGACACGTTGATTTTGGAGAGAAACGCCAAAGAAACGAGAAACAAGGACAAATATTTGTAATCAAATATTGTGCTACTATTTAAACTAGATTGTGATACGACGGTGTAGAATACTGTTACAAGAAATATTGTAGTAAAGAGTAATGATAACATTATTAATAATTGTTTCCTTCACTTTTCGCTTCAATTCAGATTGATATGTAATACAATCTCGAGAAGAGAAGCAGTATCGTTGTCGTTGTCATCATCATCGTCATTTTGTTTCATATGCTGTTTTTCAACGGTATATCAATATCAACAAAACGAAAATAATATGCCAGCAGCAGGTAGGTAGAAGCAAAAACTGAGACAAACACTTACCTAGCCTTACTACGTCGTACGGAGCAGTAATTTATATTCCATTTGAAAGTTCTGGTAATGAAAGCGATATAAATTTTTTAACAAGGCCGGGGAGAAGAAATGTATATCTAGGGTTTGGTACAAGTAAATATTGATTTGATTGTGAGTAGTAGTAGTGAGTAAGTGAGTTATACGGAATAGTTTTGGGAATGAAAGTCGATATTACATTGTAAATAAGTGGAATACCATCATCCTATTTGAAAGCTGCTTTGCTCACACATTCGTAGTCAGTGAGTCAGTCAGTGCATAACTTCAAAGGATTCATTTTGCATACCTCTACGAAGATGTGGTGTAAGTATTTTCCATTTTCCAATCCTCCATTTCCATCATCATCCTCTCGTCGTTTTGTCTCTTGCTCCGAGTAATGCGTAGTGTTTTGTAAACTTGTGTAGAAAAACGGAAAATAGGTTTCGTGCTGTGCTGAAGAACAAACCTACAACATCTTTTTTTACCAAGAACAAGTTGTGTTGTCGTCTGGAGAGAAAGGATTTTTCAGAAGATGATGACGATGAGAATAGCATAGAGAGTGTGTTGGGGGAGAAGCACACAAGCTGTAGAAGTACTAATAAATAATATTTGGATTCACAGAATTTTTTCGAAGATTTATGCTTCCGTTGGTATTAAAATAGTTAAAATGAAGTAATAAAGTGAATAAAATTTGGAGAATATTCTTACTGCTGACAAGCTGATCAGTTCAATCAATTTATTAGTTTTCCAAAAGATACTTCACTCAAAACTTGTCTTCATCATCACAAGTAAATAGTCTGCAATTTTTAATTAATGCCAGGAAATGCAAACTTTTTCCTATATTTAATCTGATTTTTTGCTTTAGGTAAATAATATGTGAAAAATGAACGCATACTTTTTTCAAAATCTGTCTGGCTGCAAAATTTTGTGGAATTCATCGCTACCAAAATGCCTATTTTTTCAGAACCAAGGTACAAACAACACAAACACGCAAAAGTACTTTCAACACAATAATATCTACAAAAACACGTTGTGTTGAATGTTGCATAACGTATACCTGAAAGTCAGAATAAAAATGGTGGTCTCGTAAGAAAATAAAGTAACTCTTCAATTATTAAAGAGAAAATATACAACGCTGCTATTGACAGTGATTCTATTTTCACGGGATTTTTTTTCTCCAAAAACCTCACTATATCCAGATTATCCGTTTTTTCCTATTTTTGTATAAGGTTGATGTACTTTGGTTAATGCTTATTTATTTACCAAATATTTTTTGTAAACACTCTTCTTCACTTTTCGTTTGCTGTTGGATGTTCGGTGACGGTAACATGGACATTGTTATAAACCATGTTTTGATGTAAATAACAATGATAATAATAATAATAATTTTTTTCACAAAAAGTGGTTTGCTATATAGGTACTTGTTTAAGTTGATTTATTCGTCACGTCACACACAGCACGCTTGAGAAGTTTCATTGTTCAGCCACTAATAATATGCCTCTGTTCGTTGATGCTGTCGCTAAAATATCAATTTAATTTTTCCATAATTGTTCCATTTTATGCCCATGCCTAGTTTTCCCAAATAATAATCAATGCAAGTTTCCTGTTTCATAATAAAGATGTTGACGTTTTAGAAATAATAATACGTGCTATATAATAATCTTCTCAGAAAGTCTTTGTAAGGTTTTTAGGTGCAGTGAAGGAGCAACTTTCATCAACGTCAGCAGCAGAAAATTTAATATAATATAATACTTTGAAGAAAAGTGAAAAAGAAATAATAATAGGAATAAGAAAAAGCTCTGGTGAGGGTTCTTGACAATAAGCAAGTCAGGGCCAGGAAATAAGGCTGAAGGAAATATGAGAAGTGCACACACATGATCTGTCTTAAGGCTTTCTTTTCAAGTAGAAAGAAAATGTAAAGTGACTTGGAGTGTGAGTTGAGAGGTGAGTAAGCAGTGAAAGTATCAACCAGCTAGTATATGCTTTAGTTGTAGTAGTAGTAGGAGAGTCCGATTAAAAAATAACCTTAAAGTTATCCCCACCACAGTACGTTTTCGTTTTACACGGAAAGAAAAGATATGTGAAAGTTCAAATAAGTAGAAAAGAAGAAGAGAGAGGGGGGAAAATCAAACATTTGAGAAATAAGGCGCCATTCGCTGTTGTTTTGTGTGCCAACGCTCTTGAATTGAGGAAATAATTTCTTGTTGAACTAGACAAAAGTATGCCTCTGAAGAAATATTCAAGTGTAGAACTTTCCGGTACAGAAAATTTCAATTTGAGTTAGATGAAATTGAAGAGAGAGGGAGAGAGAGAAGATAAAAACGTGAGAAAACAAAATGTTATGCTATGCCGGTTCACTCTCAAACAGACTGAAAATAAACATGCATAATGTATTTTTAATACAGGTAGTCCTATTTTTACGTATTCCTCTAGCTTTTGACACTTTTTAGCAAGGAATTCCTTCTCTGTTCATCAAACAAAATATTTGATTGGTTATAAAAACGCTGTGTTGAAATTTATTTTGGAGTTGTTACCAAAGTAAAAACCCAATACTGTTTTTATGAGTGGATATACATATAATTGTAATTGCAATTTCCTGTAAACAAGTCCAGACTTTTCTTTTTCCCTTATTTCCAACTTTGTATGCAACACACACACACGAAATTAAAGGTTTCGGTTGTTATCTAGATATAATGTTCCCATAACTGACATTCGTGTGCAAAATACATGTAATAATATATTTTCGCTCGGTATATTATTATGAGTTACATACCACATTTATTTGGACATGCAGGTTGTAAGCCTTCCCTTTAGACATTTGCTTTCCCATATTATTATTTGTCAGCCAATGAGACAAGCACTTAGATTAGGAAATAGTTCATTGAAACAGGGAGTTCAAGCCAAGCACGTCGTAAATACTTGTTCACGTGTGCACATATGTAGGCACCACATGAGTATATTGACCAATACAATCATCTAAAGTTGCTCCACACATGTCAACCGAAGCTTCACTTGGCTGGACATTTTTCAAGTATATTTTGTAAAACAGTATAATTCGGAGCCTATAGGTGCTGCAGTAGTACATCCATGCATACTAACTGAACTGTTGTTGTCAGCTCAATGGCAACTCACTCTTTTGTTATTTTTTATGCTAATACCTCCAAATCAGGAAAAATTAAGGGTTTAATATGAAAAGTAAATAAGTAGGCTTTAGCAAGTTTTTGGAAAAACACGCATGTTTTCACACACGTTATTATTATCATTATCATCATTGTTCGTGTCATCAAGATGAATTGGTCAGTTGGTAGTAGAATCGGTTTACAATATCTGTCATGTCTACCTTTACATGATATTAATTAAACCTTGCAAAGCATTTCTGCCATTGCTTAAAAAAATGGAAAATGAACTGAACTTGTTATTTTCTATAAAAAATACCGCTTGTTTTATTATTATACATTTATTCTACCCGTAATGATATAGATGCATAATCTGCATTGTTTTATAACAACTTCCCCTGCAAATTATATAGCATCATCGCCAGTAACCAACGAAACTGGAAGCCAAACTTGCAAAATCGTATTGTCAACAGCAGAAAAGTACTAATAAACCGCGAAAGCTAACATAGAACAACATGGTGAAGCAATACTCTTGGGTCGTTCTAGAACATGTTTGGGTGAAGTCCAAAACTATACTCCCTCCATCCATTTCATAACCAAAGGCATCACTGTGCGTGCAAGCATGTTTTAAAACCTCACGTGGCTGAGCTATGGCGATGCTAAAAAGCAATCGATTTGCAAAAGACGGAATTAAAAAAATATGTATAACTGTTTTTGAGAAAACAGATGGAGTGACAGGCAGACATTGTAACTTTGATAAGCGGCTTTACACAATACTAATAGTACTAGCAGCTTTTTTTCTTCCTCTGTTATGTCCCTACATCCTGTTTTTGATGTTTCTTATTAACTTATTTCTCTTCCACTTTTTACCCACGTGTACAAACCTCAAACAAATGTCCTTAGTAATGGATTTGCAGTCAAGGAAAGAGAGATTGCCAGTCAGTCACGTTATTGCAAAACTAGAAAAATGCAAAACTATGTTTTACTGTGAGCGTACGTATATCTGATAAGAATGGAATGCATGTTGATGGTAAATAAGGCGGTAGAGCAAGCTGATTTGAATACACACAAGAATGCCAAATGTTGTTCAATCGGTATCCATTATTTTTATTTTTATTACGGTATAATATCAATATCAAGAATTCCCATTGTACATGATTTTCCCCTTGTCATTCCAGCATACTTTTAGTATTTTCAAAGAACCAAGTGGTAGAATAGGAATATTTTCCTGTTATAGGAAGGAAAGATTGACGATGAGTTGTCATTTTCTAAGTAAGCCAACTGTGTGAGCCACTCTCTTTGGATTGACAGCGGCAGTGGTAGTGGTAGAAATGGTAAAAAGTAGGGGTAGCGCAGAGAATGGATATGGAATAGGAAGAAAAAAGGACATAAAGTGTACACACACAAGATTGGTATAATGACATGCTGAAAGTTTTATCGAAGGAGACAGACTGAAAAGGAGGAATGGGAAAGTCAAAAGAAAAACAGAGAGAGAGAGAGAGTGAGAGAGAGGAACGAAAGAGAGGGAAAGAGGAAAGATTAGGGGTTTTGGCTGTGTGTGTGCGTTTCACTCTGAAAATCTATTAGCATATTTAATGAATCTATGAGTTGTATCTAATCTAACCATCGGAGAAGGAATGTATACATGAATGTAATATTAATGCATGTCCTTAATTCATCCATCAGAGCTGCCCTCCTACTTTTTACTTTCGTTTCGTTTCGTTTCATTTTTTTGTCCAAACCACATCACACAAACTAATCGTGATTATAATTTTGTAATAATAAGAATACATAATAGAATGAAAGTGAAATTCTCAAGTAGGCAATCATGTGTCATGTCAGTGTAAGTCTTGTTGTTGTCGGAAAGTATACATTATGCGGCAGCAAGTAATTTTGTAGATTCATCAACATCAATAACACATCAACAGTAGTGGCTTGACATGCTATCCATATCGTTACCATCATTTGTAAACTTTGAATAGGCCAGTTTTTTCGTTGCAAACTACAAACAAATTTGTATTTACTTCAGCTAATGAGCTAAAAAATCCTAGCTGTTGAATGATGTGTTTTTTTACTGAAGACCAAATATTAAGTTTGTGCATAACAGAAAACTTTTCAATTCACTTAAAAGTTCTTTTTTTAAAGAAAAGGGCTCACTGCGGTGATAAAAGTTGCCAATGAATTTGATTATTATTTTTGAAAATGCGATTAAGAGCGTGGCAATATTGTAATTCTTGGTGATGTAATTCCAGCTATTTATGAGAATGATGGAAACAGGTCTCGAAGTAATATTAAATCATTATTTTTGAAAAGCTACATCCACGAGCAAGCATCCGCAGGGAAATTGCGTTGATTGGAGTAGTAGAATTTGTTGACTTGACAAAAAGCAGAAGTCTATAGCATATGGAGTGAGCTATTAGATTTGATGAAATGAAAGCCTGTTGATTAATATTTCTCCGAGTTTCTAAATGAATATTATGCGGAATCCATTGTGGACATTGACGACAGGATTCTTGATAATATTGTAATAATGGTGTAAGTAAAATAGTACAAAATGCTGAATAACGAAGAAGAAGAAAGTTTCACTCACATAATCTCTTTGTAAAAAGAAATCAGCTAGCAGGTTAATATAAACAAATCCCAAGTGTATTTCACTATGAAAATTAAAAAGATAATTAAAGCTGAGTTTTCTGGCAAGTTGCTTAAGATTGCTTCTTAAGGCAGTATAAACAAACAATAAGGTTAATAAACTGCATCTTCAACAGATACTCTTTTAACAGAGTAAAGAGCGTAAACAGGTAGAGTTACTCATGATCAAAAAGTTTTTAAAACATCCGAGAATTAAAATGTCCATACAACGGCAGCCAACTGTATTTACATTAAGATTGTTAATGTCATTGCGATACAATGACGTTTTGTGTCTGCAGTGCAGCTGAATGCCATAATCATGGTCTCAAGCTGATATCATTGGGTAAATTATAAGCCACCCTCAAGCCTATTTTCATTCATTTTAAAATTATTAAAGGGCAAGAAATGTCGTACATCTGCGCTCAGTTGAAAAACGACTTGAATTGAAATGGCGTTAGAATAAAACAAAATGTTGATGTGAATTTTTATTTGTTACATTTATTGCTGAAACTTTCATTGTTTATGTGGCTTCTATAATCTATACTACGCTGATACTACATTGTAGGCATTCAACCGATAATTCAAATGAAGTAAATAGTATCCAGTGAATACTATCCACTACTGCTTTATCATACCCTATGACTAGTTTTGACGTAAACTTGATTTCCATTATACTTGCATAGTCCCAACAGCAGCAGCTGCTGAATAGCGATGGTGAAGGTTTCCATTATTCCCAGCACAATGCACAATGGTAAACTCATACTGACTGAAAAACAGAAAAATTTTAATTACAGAAAAGAGCATCCCTGTAGAGTAGGCATGTCTGCTAGTACAATGAAATAGTTAAGACTGGAATAGGGGGAAAATGCTGTGTGAGGCCATGAAATGTATATGGCAGCTCTGTGTCTATTAATTAATAACGACAACAACATTTCCTTTTCCATTAAACAAACTCAGCATCGCCATCAACCAGCCAAATAAATAAATAATATTTTGTACACACTCCATCTAACATTATCCAAACACACAATCAATCCAAAGTACACGCTCATAACTCACAAACATTGAATGTGACTGGAATTTTTGCAGTTTTCTGAAAATAAAACTGAATACTTTCACATGCTTTTTTTACTATTCATGCTCTTTCCTGGAAATTGTGAAATAAATGGTGTGTATCTATGAAACAAAGGCGTCATCCAACTTGATGCTGCTGGTGGTGGTGAGCAATTGTTCCATTTACAGTTTGCAGATATTTTTTGTCGACCGCACTCCACTCTGCTCTGGTGTAGTGATTCACAATTATTCATAGTGTCGAATTTTCCACATGCGTGCATTATCCAATATATTATATGATAGAGAAAAAAGGAGAGAAAGAGAGAAGAGCCTAGCTACCCAGGCATCTTCTGTTTCTGCTGCTGCTCTTGTACTACTTGTGCTTCAGTCTGACTGGAATTAATGACATGTCCAATGGAAATCGAAACGGAATGAGTATTTTTAAGCACGACTCGTAGAAAATTAGAAAGGCGGGTTTTATGCGTCTTGTGTATCCCGTCCCGAGATAGTATACACGTGCTACACATTTTATAATGAATAGTAAAAGCAAATCTCTTCTGCTTCACTGTCTCCCTGACACGAAACTGGGCGAGGAGGACATAGCAAAACACTATATTGAAGGAAGATGATCACCATTGCTACTGCTACGGCACTACTACTACAGCTACAAAAACTACTCTAGTAAAATAATCTGTGCACGGAAAGCATTATTTGAAGCCTTTCATAAAAATCAAACTACCCCAAAATAAATGGCTGCAATTTCCCAGTTGGCACATATCACATGCAGAAACATTATGGCTTACCTTTAAACGAAAAGAGGCTCATACATGTAGTTAGGAAGAATGTATTGACTTTTGTTGACAATCATGATGATAGTGACTAAGAACGAAATAAATGGGTATTACGACCTCATTTGTGCTATAAAGTAGCCATAATATTATAAGATAATGTTATTTTACAAAAATAACTAGTGTTAAGTTGCTGTAGCATCGCCACTGTTGTACTAAAAAGAAATAGCACCACTGATAAGATTTTTTTTTACTTTTGATGGTGAAACAAAAGCTGGAGCGATGCAAAAAACATACACATATATAAATACAATAGATAGATACATGCAAGTTAGGTGAGGACAAGACATGCAATAAATAAATGAAACAAATGAATGCTTCTCTAGAGAGTACTCCTGCTGATTTTATGGGCAGATTGCAAAAAGAGAAAAGGGGAGAAAAAAGATACTACACGATCAGATTAGTTTTAAGCCATCAACAACACTATTTCAACAACAACAACAACAGGAGAGAAATCTAAGAGATAGGTAGTTGGGAAGGATAAGGCAGCAGCAGGCGGAAGACGAGTCAATGTAATTTGTAATAAAAAATCTTTACAACTTGTAAAATGCTTATATTATAGCTTTTGTGGAAATGAGAATAGGAAAATAGGAAATGTGAGCTTTTGTCTCTTGTTTGCTCTCTCTCTGCCTATCTGTGACAGTGAAAAAACGTACTAGCAGAAGCAGTAGTAGTAGTCCTGACCATACGTAACGGGTAACAAAAAACGGGCAACGAAAAAAAACAACGCTTGGTGACATAAAATTCCGTTCTCACGGAAAACAAAGAAGGGAAAAGAAACACGACACTTTTTTATGTGCTACCTATATTATCTACTTACCTCAAAGAATGGAGTTTTATGTCTACCGGATAGATAACACGAGTTCACAATAATTTTGCAATCTCGTCAATTCATAAAGTAACGATGCTCCATTAAAAGGATTATACTAGAAATAAAATGTGTGCAGTTTACGCATAATAAAATTAAATAGAGGGGAAACAAGACGTATTCAGTTTGACTTACTAGGCCATATACTTAAAATTAAGCAATACAGGCAGGTTGTGACTAAAATGCCAATATTATTATCCGTAATATATTTAATGAGTATGTATTTTAACAATTCCAAATGTATTTAACATACTCTTGACGCCGAGAAGCGCCGTAAATCTTTTACAGCCATATGCTTGGTTCACTGATTCCGCAAGTGGAAATGAAAGGAAAGAATTGAGCGCATAAAAACAAAAGGGAAATAGTCGCATCCTCTAACTATTAAATAACCAACTATATATTTATATTAAACTTGAACAAGATATACATACATAAACAAGAGTGAAACAGACTTTTGTGTTTCCAGTCGATTTAGATAACGAAAGAGGAAACGAGCGCGGAGAGCGTAGAGGAAACCTAAATGTTTTATAGTGACCACAAAAAAGACGGAAATTTTTTATATGGTAATTGCGCCTTTGTTTTGCCTTTTACTGGTCAGTTGTTTGGTCATCGTTTGATGATGGTAGTAGTAGCAGCAGCACCAGCAGCATTAATGTTTGGATAACAGTTTTATGTTTGAAAACCCATCAACATCAGACTTAGGTAGCAGTAGTTTAGTGGTAGTGGAATGGTGCCACGAACTACAAAAGTCCATTTATCTATCCACTTTGCACATTTTAGATGCCCTTTGAAACGACAATGGCGCAAACATGCATGTATGTATGTATGTGCTGCTGATTGTAAGATGGTTAATGAAGGATGTCTGCTTTTAACAAGCTGCGATAAAAAAGGGAAAATGAAAAGGGAAACAGTGTGTGGGAGTGAGCTAATGGCAAATAAATTGGGACTAGGAAAGCATACACATGGAATCCCTCTCCTCCTCTTTTCTATTCACTTTTTTTCACGTAAAACGCAAAGGAAAAAATACAAAACCGACAATCACTTGGAAACCCACAACTCGACTTTTTTTCTTGCCACACGGAGTGGTGGCGGTTTGCCATGTTGTGTAAATATTATATAATCTGTAATACTTTAATTCATATGATAGGTTTCTTCTCTAACTACTAGGCAAACTGCATTTTCACCGCAAAAGGATATAAAAAACAAAGAATGTTTCAGAGAAACTTGATGTTATTATTATTTTATTATTATAACCACACAATAAGTAGAGGTGGCAGGGTACAAACTAAATATATACGACATGCTCTTTGTTACACTATGAACTTACAAGGAAGCAAAGCAAATCTCTTTTAAAACCCTTTACTTTGTAAGTAATGTAATGAGTTATTTTGACAGAAATGCAAAAATACATTTACGTCTAAAAAGAGCTTTGTAGTTGTTAGATCAAGTTACATGCCTAAATGTCAAAAGAACTCGTACTCCAAGCTGAATAAGTAAAACCCACGCATAAATATATATCCGTGCAAAATGAACTTCTCGAAACTAAAATAAAATTGTAGAGTCGTTATAGTTTTTTGTCTGTGTAATTTTTTAGCTAAAAAATCCCTACTACTGCTACATGTATTTATTCATTCTTTGCATTTCTTCTTTCTTTTATCTACACTGCAGATTCTTTTTTCTTTCCTCCTCTTCAAATCTAGTCAGCTGTACAAGAAAAGAAGGGAAAGTGACATTTTCTTTCTTAGCTTCTCCTACACTACTAACTACATATTCTGCACAGCGTTTCTAATAAACTTACTGTCTAAAAAGTGAATGTTGCCCAAGTGACATTTTGCCATTTATACGCTACTACTCCAGCATCGGGAGCATTTATACAGGCAAAATGTTTCTTTTTAAAGAGAAAGGACTTAAAAACAGGGGAATATAACTAAAAATATATACATGCCTATTACGTGTGTAACAACAAGACTAACTACACTCCTGTGTAGTAGTTGCAGGGAATTTTTTTTATACTATTATGGCCCATTTCGGAAACAGGATGGTGGAATAAATACCTTACACCATATACTCCAATCGCAAAGACAGCCGTAAAATTTTCCAAAAGACATTAAGTTGTTACTTGACCTTTTCCAATGTTGTTCATTTATATTTATTGTCAACAGGATATTATTTTGCTTGTTCAGCGGATATTCTCAAATCCCAATTGCGTTTTCCTCTCCCTCGTCTTAAAACTCTCTACCGCTCTTTTGTGAGCTTGCATTATGTATGCAAATGTAAAATCAATGACTGTGAACAGCATAACAACGACGTGGAATACTAACATTAGCTAGAGAATTACCTGTAGTAAGTGTTATTATTCTCGTCTACATTATAAATATGTAAGGAGAATGGAGCGCTTGATATACTTGTTAAACTATCTAATGATTTTAGTATCCATTGTAATAATAATTTATTTGAAAAAAAATAAACAGTCTGTAGCTGGCGTGGCATAATTCTGCATGCATGCACTCGCTGCCTGATCGACAAACTTGTGTATTTCATTGTGTAGATTATCAGACATAGATAATGGTAATATCATCAGCAAGTTTTTCTTCTTCTCTTTTCCTTCCTGTCTGTAATAAAAGGGAGTTTTTTATGTAGTGAGAATGGGAGATATGAGGGAATCTCATGAAAGGCTAGAGAAAAAGTTGCTTCTTTTGTAGCTATCGTACAAGACCAGAGCGAAAGAGATGGAGAGAGGTAGAATAACTATTAAATATAAATATCAGTTAGTTACCATTTTTAGCATCTATATCAGCTCTCATCTTCATTTTTAGCGCTTTTGCATAGTTTGGCTAGGTTGCACCGTGAACACTAATAGTGTAATGTGCGGTGCCTATAGTGTTCGGATAATATATATATGAGGGGAATTTTTTTATTACCTTTTCTTGGTACCAGTTTCGCCTATATATTTTCCCCCTCTTTCTCATTTAGTCAAACGAAACTGCCGGTGTTACTTTAAAACTGCAAGTTAGAGAGTGATGGCGTATATCTCTGAAACTTTTGAAGGCCCACACGTGCATAAAAAATGAATGGAAAAAACGCTCAGTTTTATAGGGAATCTGGGTGGATATAAAAAAAGTGATAGTATAAAAAAGGAGGAGGGAAAATGCATTTGTTGAATGAGAAGTCAAACTACAAGAGTGGTAGTTTAGTGGTAGCAAAGGGAATATAATACAATAATGTAATATCCAGCTCATGCTCCTACTATCTTGTTATATATATTCATATAAATGTCTACTTGTTCACCGAGAAAAAAATAAAGCAAGTAGTAGCAGTAGTAAGTGAAAGAACCAACTCACGACTTTATTTTAACGACATCAGCAAAAACCATCATCTTCATCATCGTTTCCAGAAGCACATACAATCATAATCTTGGTCGTCATTTTCTTCTTCATCGTCGCTTCTTATTATTATCAGTTTCTGGGGAAAGCTTGCCCCGAGTTGCAAAAAAAGATATGGAATACGACTACCGGTGGCGGCCGGAATGTATGCCCATTCTTTTTTTTCTTTGCTGCTGTTACACCTATTTAGTAAATAAAGTACTGCAGTTCTAGCCCTGTTGTATAATATGTAGTAGGAACCGTGGCGGCGGCAGTGCTGGTAATACTGGAAGTAAAAGTTTGCAAGCAGGGAAATAAATAGTAGGTCAAAATGAGAGAGATGATCATCGTCGTCGTCGTCGTCGTGATGGCGATCACGACGATGATGATGATGAACTTTTTACGGGATGCAGAGATCTTACTCATTCAAAAACTAATGCAATAACAATGTCGCACAGGTTTCTCTTACAATCAAGAAAATGAGTAAGAAAAAAATACGGGAAAAGTATAGTGCCACACATGTTATAGTTGTTGGTTTTTCTGTACTTGTTTTCATATATAACTAGTCATTCATGTCGGAATGTACTAGCTTCTGATTATTTCTGATGGTCAAAAACGAAAGTAACGGAAAGAAGAGAAACGAGAGAGGAATGCAGAAATGTACTGTGTAGGTCTGTTTAAAAAAAAGTTTGCCCCAAGTTGACATTTCTCTCTTTCCTCATCAAGATAATGTATTAAACCCATTTATACATTTGTCGAGGCAAGCATAAAAAACTCCACTTTGGCTCTTTCCTCTTTTTCGACTTTCTCTCTACTATTTACGTCTACCTCTATTTGTACACTTCTTAACTTTCTTCAACTGTCGTATAGCGAGTGTGTGTGTGTGAGTCTTCAAGTCAAATGGACAGGAAGGAAGGAAGAAGAAATGAGAACTGTTTGCTTTCAGCTTAATATACTTTACCAGATGGTTTCAACTGGCAAGATAAGAACATGCCACTTGTATTTTCAGTGTAATTTCATTTTATACCAGGCAACAGCAGAGGAGAAAACTATTTAAGTGTATTTTGCAATAATATATATTGTGTAGCTATACATCTCTTCTTAGTCCTGTGTGGTGGTACAGTGCCACATAGGTACAAAATGGATTATAAGATTCTTATAAAGAAGAAGAATATGCACCAATTTACTCAACTTTTTAAACAGCAATAACAGGAACAAGCAGTGTGTATTTACAAAGGTATATGTATGTAGGCATGTAATTCTCGTGTTGGAAATTATTGCCACCATCGCTAGCATACTTGTTTAATACTTGATGCAAATGGGCAAGTTATTGCAAAAGTTGTGTGGCCACTCTGAAAATTTAAAGAGCAACAGGATACATAGCTACTTTTTTGAAGAAAGCACGGCTTCTCTTCGTCATCTAGTTAGTAGCAGTGTATAATGTATATGGTGTCTCCCTGCTTATTTTTTACTACTCTTTTGGTTTCCTGATCTTATTAGAATCTCTGTACAACACAACACGCGTCTACTTACTTTCTATTACAACAGCAACTCTTGCTCTCTCTCTCTCAATTTTCTGAAAAAAAAATAAAATGTAGTTTGTGCTGCAGCGTGAGTAGAGTAGAGAAGGTAGGTAGTAGTACTTGGGCATTAATAGAAATTTACGTTTCTAGTTATCAACTGGAAAGAGGAAATTTCTCTCTTTTTTGTGTTAACAGGAGATCTGAAGAAATGACAACGTGAGTTACAAATTTAATGAAAAGCGACTCTGACTACAACACAAGACTGGTATACTAGTGGAAAGTAAGAATAATAGGAATCATAAGAGAAAAAGAGAGCAGGAACACGGGGGAGTAATATACTCAACCACTAACAAAATAACTCGCTTTTTTGCAGTCACGTTTACCACTTGAAGTATTGAAAGCATCTATTCATTCGTACCTAAAACTACAACATCTTATGAAGAAAAAAGCAAACATATATAAATAAATATATAGGCACATATCTAGTGGTGGTGGTGGTGGTTTCAGCATCGTTGTCGTCGTTTTCAAGAAACTGTTGAGTAGAATAGTAACGAGCTCAACGGAAGGAAGAGTAATGTGTATTAAGGGGAACTTGGAAAATAGAAGGCGAAGAAAAAAGACGAAATAAGAAACGAAAGGAAGGGGTAGAAAAAAGAGGAAAGAAAGAAAGGAAAAAGGAAGAAAGTCGAGTCAAGCTGCGTTAAGGTCATCCTGGTAGAAAATCCCGTTGGACGACAAGTATATATTTCATGTACATCTGTATTCTGTCCTACTCTCGGCGTTTCCATTTCCTTCCTCCTTCCTCCTTCCATCTCTCTCCCTCTTGTTTCCTCTTTCTCCATCATACACATATTCTATGCCTTCGTCTCTTTTATTTCACGCTATCCCGAATTTTCACAGAATGAGTGAAAAAGATAGGAGAGAAAGCCGAGAGAAAAAAACAAGTGGAAATACTGTATTGTACGTCGTAGTATTTTTCGTTAAAGTAGTGAAGTCTTGTTAGTGGTGATGATGATGGTGGTAGTAGCACTCCATTCTTGCTAAGTACGTACATTCCTAATCTGCATAAATTGTAAGAGTCTCTTGTGTAGCAACTTTTCTCTCTTTTTCTCCAGGAGAAGTAAATAGGGTATAACAACAACAAGTACAACAACCTTACAAAGCTTACAGACATACCAACACAAAACAGCAAAAAATAAATAAACATAATAAAAAATACTAAAACCACGCCAGCAGTAATGCCTTTGCGCTTCTACTAGTGTTTTTGATGATGATGATGATGACGACTACGACGATGATGATATACTTCATTCTGGGTGAAAATAAATATTAGAGATAGATAAATATATTATACGCCTGTGTTTGTGTTAAAATGTAAACAGACACATCCCCACTCAGACACCAGCAGCAGCACCAGCATTTACGTACTCCACAACTACAACTCTGAAATGATGGACGAAGAGCACTCCTCTTTTCAACTAATGATGTATTCGCATTTCGTATGAATGTACATAATTTGTCAAACTAGCAGCGCTCACTCACTTCAACAAGCTGAAGAGTCAGTGAACGAACGCGCTTTAGGGAAATGCCAGGAATATGGAGTGAGTGAACGAGCCACGCTACCACCACTGCATACACTGCCTTCTTCTGCTGCTGCTACTGTTTGTCCAATGATGATGCTGATGATGACGATGCCGTTGAAAGGACAGCAAGGGGCTAAGTAATTCATTGGTGTAACGTGTAATCAGGAGGATTAGCTGCGATCTTCAAACGAGTGTAATGTTAATGTATATGTACGTAAGTAGAAAAACAAGATAAAAGGGAACCAATATACCGAGTAGTCTTTATCTTTGTGTACATAGGTACATACTATAGACAGATGATGTGCTACTACTACTAATACTATTATCCAAGTAGGTACGTACAACGTGCACACAAAATGAAAACAGACAGTCAGAAAACGAAACAGAGAATGTGTTATTGTGAAGGATAATGATGGTAGTAACAATGATGACGATCGTCGTCGTTGTACCGTACGATAATGGCAGATCCTTTGCGTGTACAAGAGAAAAGAAAGGAGAAGAAGAAAAAAACTTCATTTACTGCTAATAACACATTGGTATAAAAAGGGTATGGTAATGGTAAAATATCTGGTCTGGTACTGTAAATGAGCAGGCTTACTGCCTACATCGCTGTCCATTCTGTCAAATTAACGAGGAGTAGCGGCAGTGGTGAAAGTCGCACGTTGAATAAATAAAAAGCTAATGCGATAATAGAGAATAAGGGGAAAAGCTTGAGGTGTATTGACCTGCTGCAGATTGCGCTTGCACTAATAAATTAAGTCAACAGTACATAAATCAATTTGACTCAAACAAGGAAGTAAAATTTGTGCAAAGATGTATTTGTTCCTAATAATATTAATAATAACAAAATACAAAAAACGTGTGTCAGCTGAAAACTCGTTACAATTTAACTGCAATTTATTTTACAATACTCTAATCTTATTTTTTATTCACTACTAATGCCAAAAAAGTCATGAAGCAAAATGATGTAACAAAAGCACGTATTTATTAGTTTTATCTTCCTTTTACACGTTCAAAAAAATAACAAAAACTAAAAATGTTTATTAAATTTAACTGTGTTAATACGACTACATTTTATTATTCCACTGTGCAAAACACCATAAAAACTAAAAAAAGTCGCAACTTTTTCACGAATAATTCAATTCTCACTAATACGACTAATATTTCTATTATACTCTTGCTGCTTTCTCTACTACTACTACTTCTCTTGGTACTGTGCTACAACAGGGCCCAACTTGAGTAAGACATAATAAAATAATAAATTTAATCTTCTTGATGTGACTTCTGTTGAAACGTGTAAATTATAAATTATAAATTAATCAAAATTGTTTTATTATGCATTGCCGTTATTGTTATTGTTACTATTGATGTTGTCAATTAAGTACTGCCATTATATCGGTGTATTTATTTTTTATGTACGCAACTACAGTAAGTACAGCAACTTGCTCAAAAGTTGTCCGCCAAGCTAAGTTTGTGTAAATATATAATTTTAATTATGATTTTTATACTAATCTCTGTCTTGCGGCCTTGCCAGTACTTTTGGCCCTTTCGGTGTTGCTATAAATATTTCCCACGCTCCGCTGACTCTCTAACATGAGCATATAATAGTGCTGTTTAATGTGCATATTATTATTATTATTATTATTATTATTACTATGTTTTCTAAATTACTGTTTTGGCTGTATCTGTTAATATTAACAAGGATTGTAAAGGTTATTATTATTATAAAGGTGTAAACATTTTTGTAAGGTGCGTGTCTAACAAGTATATTATTCTATACCGCCGCACACGAACAAGCACACATTTTCAGCTGAAATGTAATCAATCACGAAACACGTTTTTCATTCTTGCAGTAAAAAAGCATTACTTGGAAAGTTATACAAGGTAGCGTTTTTCTCTCCAAGCTCACGCTCCTACGACGAGAAATGAAAACATGCCACCTACACACAACTACACGTGCTTTCTCTCTTCTCAGCTACCAACAACAACCAATCTCTGTACTACATGTGGCAAATTTTTGCTAAGAAATTGCATATTTTTTGTCACTTGCAAAAAATCCTGTCAGTTTTTTTATATCCCGCGCGCGCAGAAAAGCTGTCTTATATGACCAGAGCTTTCCGCTTCCGTTTTGTTGCTCTCTCAAGATATTTTTATCGCCTGGTTTCACCCTTCTCAAGATTTTCATTACAATCAACTCATTTTTCTGGTTGCTTTCTTCTCCTTCTCCTGGGATAAATGTGCACAAGGTTGTCTGGAGGTGGTCGTCCGTCGGTGTATTCGTAGTAAAGAACGGATGGTTCGCTTGCTCACATCAAAGTAATTGATGGTGATGAGCAGATGTACAAAGAGGATATATACAACTGATGATGATGACTAATGATGCAATCACCAGTTATCCGAAAGGCATAACTATACTGGATCACTGCTAGCAGCTTAACATCAGATGAGATTCTACATCCAAATATTACCTTGTATAAGGCTCGCATCTGCTGACATTTTTGGCAGTGCCAAGGAAACAACTCAGTACATGCATCCGATATGTATATACGATAAATCTTCATGCGCATTATAGGTGTACTCATATGCCAAACAGTTTGTTTTCGTTATGTTCTCCAACTCCATCCCAGTGTGATAATCATCATCATCGTCCCCATGATAACATTGTTGATAGTACAAATTCCTTTATGGAGGGCGAATAGAGATATTTCATAATACCAATTTTCACAAGCTTTATAGCCGCTATTACTACTATTGTTAGTAGCAGTACCAAGAGTACACGTATAAATACTCGTGCACACATCTCTGCTGAAAACCTTGAACCTTAATCCTTTCCACAGCGTGTAGTGCAGACAGCAACCACGGTGAAAACCTGCCAGGAGGCAGGACGCAGATTCTTCTGCAAACAAACGTCGTACTACCATGTAAGCCACCCGACACTATAGTGGATAGACGTATTAAGCATACATGCGGTTGTTAACTATGTATGTTCTTTCAACATTGAAATGTTAAAAAGTGTTGTTGTGCATGCTATAAAATCCAAACGTATTTATTTTTGGTCTTGGCGTGTCGCATGACATTGTGTGTGACGCGTATATAATATTTAAAGATGCATATAAATCTACAATATCCTTTTATACACAAAACATTGCAGGTGCAGATGGTTGTTGTGATGTTGTTGATGATGATGATGATGATGAAAGGCGCATTATCATTTTTCTTTGATCCTCATATGGGAAAATAACACAAGTGCAGCTCCGGCTTAGAAAGGGAAAAGAATGGAAGAGACAACAAAAGGCTTAAATATTCTTGCAAATGTGCACTGTTTCGTTTGTAGCATGGGTTTTACTATGCCAACCAGCATCAGCAGCTGCAACGTGCCATGATATATCTGGTAGTAGTAAACTTTGCATTTTTTATTCCTTTTGTACTCCCATCACAAACAGGGCATGGTAGCAAAAGGAATTGTGTACCCTTAATATTTGCACGAGCTCACGGCAACCAGTGTTAAATTTCAAGATCGGGAAAAGGGGATTGCGTTTAAAAAAGTAGGATAATAGTGCAAAGCGAGGGAATTCCTACATTTTGTGCTGTTTGTACACTAGAAAGCAGAAAAAGGCTAAAAGGTAAGCAAAAGAAAAGGCAAAGTTTATTTATTGATAGAGAAAAAAAGAAAAAGGAGAAAAGAGCGGGCTCCTTCTGGTTCTGATGCTGTTGGTGCTTTTTCTCTGTGTCTCTCTGTTTCTTTTTTTTCTTTTGTCGATAAATAAATAAATGGTATTGACTTGACTCAAGGCGGGGTTGCATTCACTCTGAATTTTTCCTGATCACAACTGATAGCTTTAGAGATTCTCTTTCAAGTTTGCTCGGCATTCTCTTCTAATTATCGTTTTATTCTGCTGCTTACTGCCTCTGCTGCTTTGGTCTATTGATACAGACTTTAAAAAAGGAAAAAGTAGAGAATGCAGATAAGTGCCTTATGTTACTTACTGCCTTTTATACATTACCATGATATATACCTATAATAAAAAATAAAACCTATATAACCACGTGGAAGTGAATGAAAGTGACAACTTTATAGATAATAAGCATGGATTGCTTTTTAGACGCATTCTCACGAGCATATACAAATGGGACCTATGTAAATTGTAATGACTTTTTTCCTTGAAATAATATTGTGAAATATTGACAAAATAAAGTTAATATAGAGAATATAAAATAAACAATTGAGCGTTCCGTTTCTATTTATATATTTCTTAAAGAAGTAAATAAAAGCGACAGCATTCAACCCGCATATATGCGTCCCCATTTTTTGTTCTTCTCCTGCTCTATCCTTTTACTATAATGCACATAACCCCGAAACAGAATACCCTTTTGGGTGCAACATATCTACTTTTATTCTAAAAAAACTGTAGGATATTATTTATGCCACAATATACAAAATAGAATAGCCGGCAAGAACATAAATACTTTATATATATATGTAGCAGACTGGTTATATATTCCATTATATTCCATATTGAGACATGATGTGTGCCTCACTCCTCTTTCAGTATAATCACCATTTTCGCTAATAGTAATAGCAATCATTATCATCGTTATCATCACCGAAACTGCTCGTTTCTTTGGTCATTTTGTATACCACCACCGCCGCCGCCGTCAGTACCAATCGATATTATCTTTCTCTTCGTCTTGGCACAATATATAGTAACGCATCATATGGGAACATTTAAAAGAATAATGGCAGCAGCAGTGTATGAAAAAATACATACATCATCATCAGCGACATAGGTATACTTTGTCTCATTCTGACAGACATTCCCTTGGTTGCGATTAATATAAATGCGATTGCATTTCACATTACCATCAGCACCAGTGAGCTCTTGTGTTTCTAATAAAAATGATAATAATAACAACAAAAATTTTATGTATAATAATGTGCATGTTTATGGCACATTGATGGTGGTGGTGGTATATGTGGGTGCAAATACTAGTGTGTTTATTGGAATGAAAATATTTGCTTAGACTTTAGTCAATACTGTCGGATAGTTGTCGTGCTTATCCTTTTTTCAAGCCAACAGAGCTTTCCTTCTTTTGCAGTGTACACTTGCTGGAAACAGAGCCGGGATACTTGAGTTGACTTGGGGATAAACGAGACTGTCGCATTGGCTTGAAGGTTCGGTCGGATAGTGAAGTGAACTAACGCAAATAGACAGCTCATCAGTAAAATGTTTTATTTGCGTCACTTACAATAATGACTATTGGCATTCGGCACCAAATGCACTTGCCTGTTTTTTCAAAGCAACATGCATAATATATCATGGATAGAAGGAAAAAAACTCAAGATGGATTCAAATATATATGTGCGCACACAATTTTATCGTTTGTGAAAATGGTCGTAACATGATGATGATTTAATGTGATGAGACATTTTAGAAGGGTTTTTTCGTATAAATATTTACATACTTTGGTCTTTATTATTATTATTATGAAACATCTCTTTACGCTAGTGCTTACGGCAAGTCGCAATTAAAACAATGTATGTTGTTGAGCAACGGAAAATGCCCTTTCTGCTAAATTAAATTAATATGTTTATTGTTTTCAATTTAAGCGGTGTACCAGTCTCATTTAAAATTTAAGCTGTCAAAAGTAAAATTTAAGATCAGTTTGTTCCGAAGGTGGTGTGGCAATTGGTGGGTTGGCGCTTTAAATATTTGATGAGCATATATATTACTCTTAATGATAGTTCTTCATCGTTTTCCTTGCCATCAAGTTAAAGTAAATTTGTATGCTGCAGCAGGCTGCTTCGAAAGTTGTGTTATCTTTTTTCATCATCAAGATAATATGGCATTGATTCATTAAGCATTCATTGTTACCAAGATATTTTAACATTGCTCAGTTGACGGCATCAGAGAAAAATACTCCTTTGCAAAATGAACTTTGCAAGTTTTCAGATATATGATAATAACATGTCATGTACGTATACATTGGTCTGCCAATCAGCATACTTTTCGGGGTCAACTTTTTCAGATTTACAATTCAAATTTTATTCAATTATTCATCCAATTTCCATGTATCAGGAAGTTCATTATTTAGTTTCTCAACTTTTAGCAGCAACTGCTACGGCTGCATAATATTTTCTTTTCTCGTTTTCCTCATTCCGCCTCATTATTAACTAAATCCATTTTGTGCAGTTTACGGTCTCTCGAACAATTTACAGTGTATAACAAATGGAATAATAATCAGCTTGCAGTATTCTTTCAATTTTACAAAGGAAATGGTATATCATAATGACAGTAGTAATAATACCCTTGCTGTCACCTCGTTAAAAACGCCACAAATGAAAGCTGCACGTGTCACCTACTCTTTACTTAAAAACTTAATTAGGCCATCGTTCCTGAGCGCTGCTGCACTACAGCAATAATCAACTTTTATTAGCAAAATATTCTGCAGTAATTTTCCAAGAAAAGGCATGCATGTATAATTTCCATCTGCATAACATTTATGCTTATACAACTAATGGGAATTAGTCAAGCACTCAAACTTGTTTTTCTTCAGTTTGCTGTTGCCATGTCATCTGTCATCATGGTTTCTTCTCGTTGTATATTTACAAGGGTACATAGATGCACGTTGATATATTATGTTTTTGTAAGCATTTGATATATTATACATATACAAACGCTCATGAAGGAAATAGCAGCAGTTACAGCTTACTGACTTTCTCCTTTCAATTTCCTCTCTTCGGTCACCGCTTCCCTCGGCTCCCCCACTACCAACATTCTCTTATAATACCCATTTTGATAAGTTTAAGCATAAAAGCATGCTATAATTTGTGTAGTGGATGAATCAGCAGCTAAAGTAATGAATTCCACTAAATATGCTCTCATCTTTCTTTATCCATAGAGTTTTTTGTGTCAAGGCAACGGATTCATGTGGAGAGAAACAAGAGATAAATTGTACATCCTCTCTCTATCCTTATGCAATACTCTATACAAAGTCATATTTTTACTTTCTTTATGTGCATCTATTATCAGTCTGGGCTGAGGAAGGAAGCATAAAGCACAGGGTAGCCTTTTAACATTTAATTTGATTATTACACAATGAGATTAGCGAACCAGTAAGTATTGCGTAAAATTTACAGTTGCTTCGTTTACAGATTTGCAAAAGAGCTGTAAGCATATCTTCTTTAAACCGCAACTCTTGATTTTCAATTTTACAATACTTTTCCTACATATGCAGCTTACCATCCTTTAATGTTTCCTTATCCCAGACTGATTACAGTGATGATGATGATGATGATGATAGCAGTCAAAGGTATATATGCATAAACCCTTTACATTCTGATTGCTTCCTGCAACAACCAACTGACTTTTTTTTATTATACTCTCTATGAACAACTGTTTTCATGTCAATTCTTAAACTGCCTAATAAAAATTAATGCTATCACTTAACTTTTCTACTATTCTTTATACTTTTCTACGGGCAATTACATTCTCTACTTTTACTCGGGGTTCCAGCAACATACATAGTGTGCGTACCAGTAACCCTGTTCACAAATTATAGTTATGTACCTATCTATATCCATATCAGCCACATGCTTCAATATGATATACAATGATAACAAACAAAACACGGCGCCATTTCCCTTGACAAATAGGGAACATTTGGAAATTTAAATGGCTCTCTGGAATGAGGGTAGAATATAGGATAGGCGAATTAAGGACATCGGGACGAATATCAAATGAGCAAATCGATACCCCATCCTTAAATATTGGAAGGGGCATTTAGAAAATCGGCGTGGGCCGGTACGTATCATATGTACTCCTCCTTCTCCTTTTCAGAACCCTTATTAGCTTCCAGACTGCCTAACAGTTTATTCCAAAGTATAGACTTTCTTTCCAATCTGCTAGGTTACGGTCTCCTGAGCCAAAATCACCGTACCTTTCGCATAACAATAATAATAATATCATCTGCATCAGGACATTTTTTCCATTTGGATGAAAAAAAATTGTGATGAAGGAAATTCCTCTGCAAAGGGGAACAAAAAAATCAGCAGCTTTATATCCTTTAAAAATACGGGATTTTAAAAGGGAAAGGAAATGTAATATCGCAAGAATAATAACAATATGTAATATGTTCCGTTGGTTGAGTGGTAAAAATCCGACAAGTAAATAATGTGTGCATTTGTGGACATACGTGCATATTCCTATTTGTACATTGCTGATGTGTTGATGGTGTTACACCACCAGAGCAAAGTGAGAGCAAAGTAGAAAATCTACATTCGTGACTTTTTTTCTACATTTCATTGGCAGGCTTGATGATACTTCTTATTCTGCTAGAAAAGCGAGTGAATATTATTATTATTATTATTTTCATTCGTCGTGGGATCTATGCTCAGGTACAGAGTGTTGGAAGAACATAAAAAACACGCTATTATGCACGTACTTTTTCCCATCGTATCCTCTTCCTCTTGGGAGTTGTGAAGTTGGTGGGATTGAATGCAGACATTTTTTTATACTCCGTAGTAGTTTTGTATATTTTACACATGCACTGACTATAGATATTATTCAAGGTAGGGTAATGCAATTTCTCACATCTGCTAGAGATAAAAATTTCAGCGATTGCTCTGCAGCAGTAGCACAGACCTATTGCGATGGGTACCATATTTTTCAATGTGCCGAGTTGAGAATTACACCTGACCTGCTGCCGCCGCTGTTGCTGACTTTATCCCTAGAACATCTCTTTTAAGTGTAATAATAATACCTACGTGAGCGTTTGTGTGTATGTGTGTTTTATATGTGTGCTCCGAGGGAAATTTATCCCCCGAATTGACTCAAGAGAAGTGCTCGGAAAGTGTGAAAGTGCCTTGTTTACTTTCTCCTCGCTTGCTCTTGGGAAGCTTAGTGGAGCAAGAGAAAGAACTAAAAAATGTCATTTCTTTATTTTTCTCCATTTTCAATAAAAACGGTTGGTAATATTGGTATTGATAATGGGTCGGATAAGATGGTGTAGATGATGACTGTACAAAAGCGTTTACGTAGTTGCTAGCATAAATGTCTATTGCCACTGCACTGCTTGTAAATAATTTTGCAGTTTGCTGGAAAGTGTTTATAGCTGCCAGATTCTTATAATTATTGGCCCTAATAATGAAAAAATCTATAGTGGATGAGCTTTTACTACGACATTGATTTGCAAGGCGCTGTTCAATAATATATACGCTCATTAAATATAATCTGAAAAATGGTTCATTTGCCAAACATGACATCTATCCTGGTGCAGCAGTAAGTGATATAGATAGACTTTTTATTTTAGAAAATTGTATGCTTACTGTGCTGCTTTCCTATTTAAAAAAGGAGGAAAAAGAAATATAAATTTGATGTATATATATAGAACATGCAAAATTTGTACATTGTTACATTTGTAACATTAACTGCTTGCTCACACTCATTTTCTTAGCTTATTATAACTTGGTAAATTGAACAAAGTGCCATTCCATACGGATTTTTTCGCTCAGCTGGCAAAATGTGTATCTATAAAAAAGAAATTAACTCGGCTATTTTCCAGCTGTCGCACATTTTTCGAATTAAAAATATCTCGATTTCTATTTCACCCAGCTTGCTTTTCATTTTACACTCTTGTGAGCATTTGTTTGCCAACACTTATAGGCACAGGGAGCACCAGAAAGAGGCAAATTGACTTTGTATTTTCATCCTATTTGTACCAGAGATAATCAAGTAAATTCAGGATATTTAATTTCATCTAAGCTGACTGCTGCATCTTTCCTCTGTCTTTGTTTTCTTATCTCTCTATACACAGAACTGTTGTATACAATGTATTTTTTCTCTGTGAATGTTTGTTTCCCACAATCCCTCCATCATTCATCGATAAGCACATAAATAAAGAAATAATTCACATTAGCTAAACACCACCACCATTAGCTGAGCATCATCAGTCTCTTGTGTATTGGAGTGACGCAGAAACCGCAAAGTGAATAAAAGTATCTTAAAGGTATACATTCACAAAGCTCTGTAATCTCTCTAGAAGTACATATGCGCCTTGCGTGGTGTACTCTATATTGTTGCTGTTCTTTTCTCCTCTTTGAAAACATGGTCTTCTCTTCTACTTTTTGCTCGCTTTGTGGCTGAGAATATAATCTTCATTTATGTGCTTTTATTCATAGAAAACCACATCACATAATCGTCATCGTCATCTTGTTACTTATGTGGGAGCTCTCAACAGCTTTTGAGTTAAGCAAGTCACTCACAATGCGATTTTGGGAAAAGAGGCTCAAAGAACGACAAGCTGTGAGACGTATAGAGGACATGCTGTACAAGACATAATAATACAGTATGCCTAGCT
>JAANSP010000215.1:0-26029 GCA_036850745.1 Homidia socia
GTATGAGATGTGCCTTCATTATATTAGAAAGGCTGACATGCTGTGGCATGACAATGACAATAAGATCCGAGATTTAAAATGTCAGGCAAGTGGGGCATTTTTTGCATTAATAGCATTCTCAATTTGTATAATTTAGTCGTTCCAAAGGTTTTTAAATGCTTAACTTTCGATCATTTTTATTAAATAGGTAGAGGAAAAGTTGAAACAGTCCAAAGAGAAAGAGAAGGAACTTTGTTCTCGAATGATGGCTACCGAAATTACTGAGAACAAAAAATGAAAACCCATTACGTCAAAAACATTGTTATCAATTATCATATTCAAAACAAAATTTATCAAAAGTAATTTATAATTAATTAAGTTTCTCGGTAAGGTAATTATTAATTATTAAACCTTTGTAAAAATAATGAACTAATTGATTTGTTCCTCAAGTTGATAGAAAGTTAAGAAGAAAGTTTTCTTCGAATACTATCCATAGTTTAGTATTTTCCTTGTTTTGTTTAATATTTTCCTGATTTTATGTTCCATTTGTCAACTAAGCCCTGTTGTAATATTTCTGACTGGGTATAAATTCTGATTTCTACACTTAAAAATATGAAAACATTGAGATTTATTGTTGTAGCTATTTGCTAATGTACTGAATATTGTTACTTGAGCTGTTGTAACAAAACACAGCGAAAAAAATGTGCTTCATTCTAATGTTATCATGAATTAAAAAATTAGAACTATTTAAATATACATATAATTATCTGTGATTGACCAGACTGACCAATGACCAGGGGCATTATTTAGACCAATTTCAGATACGGAGACTGAATCTTGGTTAAATGAAAGGTTTTGTGATTTGCTACGTGTTAAAGTGTAATAGTAATCTTATTTAATGGTTGTCATTAATTGTAAAAGCTCTCGAAAATGGGGCTCCAAGATTGGTTCGATAAGTTAAATTGGGTTAAACTTTATGAAAGCTTTATAAGTACAAATTTTGATGTCGTCATTCAATAATACGAACACATTAATGTAATCTACTAGTCCATACTGTGATTATCTTTCATAGGGTGCCGCGTTTTTTGTTTATCGTTTTTAATTTCATTTATTCAGATGTTTTCTTTTTTGTTTTTCGTTTAATATTTCATCCAAAAACGAAAAACGCGTTTATCAGTTTAGTTTATTAGTTTAGTTTAGTTTAAAAAATATTCTACACTTTTTTCATGATTTTTTGCAAATATATAAAATTTGTCTTGACACATTAGTAAAAATAGAAATTAGAAAATTGACTATTTAGTAAAAAATATGACAAAATTCTCTCCATATTTATAATATTACTTTATTTTTTGATTTGTAAAGGTCTATACTTTTTATAGAAGTCATGATCGCCAAACCATGAGTAATTTTGCGTTAAAATCTTCAAATGATAAGGTATGATGTGAAAACGGAAATTGAAAACGAAAAAACGGCAACCCTATTTCTTTCTATATAGCAATATGTCAATATGCTGAATGTTGTTACTTGAGTTGTTGTGAAGCGAAAAATGTACTGTTATATCATGGAAGAACGCAATGTTTTTCCCTACTAGCGTCACCTTCTTCCATGCTACTACCCCAAATATTCTTGTTGCTGACTGTGACTGTTTAAGTATACTGATAATTTTTAAAACAAAACTGTCAGACTAATGATGTTTACAAAGGTTTAAATTAACTGGATGTTGTTAGGTAAAAGTCACCTTCTTCCATGCTAGATGCTACTACCCCAAATATTCTTGTTGCTGACTGTGACTGTTTAAGTATACTGATTATCTTTAAAACAAAACTGTCAGACTAATCATGTTTACAAAGGTTTAAATTAACTGGATGTTGTTAGGTAAAAGAGTATAATTTTAGTCAACTATAATATACAAAAGTGTTTCTCCTACTTGTCGGTGCTTATACTAAAAAACTGTAACGTCAGATGAATCTGGCATGACATCTATTTATGAAACTGTACGAATTAATAACAGAAGCAAAGTATTTATGTTAAGTCAGTTTCTTCTTATAATAATACTTTATTAAGAAATAACTTGGAAAAATGTTTCACTGCACTGTTGTATAATGGAACGTATAAGAATAATTAATTAATAAATACATAATTCATTGGTAGCAATCCTGGCCACATCATAATATCTAACCGTCTTTCTACATCACTTCGATTTTAATCACTAATTAATTGATCTCTGTCAATTCTCATCAACAAAATACACTCGAAGTCTGTAATACTCACTATCCAACCATTCTGCCAACTGCGGATGTCGTGTACTCCACCAAAGCGAAGACGCGGGGTAGTTTCTTTTCCACGCTGAGTACCGCTTTAAGTCATACCACAACTCCAGCGTATTCTGTTCAATACACTTGTACTCTGTCGTTTTACAGTATTTAAGAAAACGAAACGCTGGCGGAAGAAACAGGAAGCCACTTCCTTCAGTGACGACAGCACTTGTTCCAGGTGGAACAGTTTGATAACTACAGCACGCGATGATGAACAAGGTTGTTATAAAAACTTTCATAGATACACAAGGATACTGATAATGACGCGGATGACTATATTCATGAAAACGTTCATTACGACAGCTAATACAGGATGTAGTATATTTGCATACTTAGCTGAGGACCTGGTGACGACGAGTAACTGCAATTAGTGGAACTTACATAATTATCGAACCAGTCTTGAAAATTTGTCACAGTCCACCTCATTTTTCTCCTTTGTTTGTCATGGCTCATTCTTTACTGCTTTATTTTTAAGGTCTTCCGGACCGAGTTTCTAATTGTCTTGTTACTTTACCACGTGCTTAATGATATTACATCTTCTGTCACTGCAACGACGCTGATTGCACAAATTGACGCCTGGCTGTATTTACAGATACTTAACCGAAAAAAATATCTACAGTAATGGAAACTTTATAGTTAGCACTGTTTTTATCATGACGATGATGATGGCCGAACAACATTACGCGTACTGGCTGTTTTTGCATAGTTCATTGAGGAATTTAGCATGGTATGTGTAATTCATCATTATTACCTATTAATTATTATTATTACTGATCATGAATCTTGATACCACTGCCACTACTACCATCATAGTACGATGTATGCCAGTTACATAGTGCTCCAATAACATCCTATCAAATACATGGTGTTTGTTTGTAGCTCAATACTAAATACATCTATAAGTTTTACTAACTGTTATAGCATGAAACCTCGTCGTTCGTCGCCGTCATGACCAAGTGTATAAAGGCTTGACCTTAAAGGAGACGCAAATTTATTAGTTTTTTGTGTGGCAAAAATTTCTTACTGTGATATGGTGAGTGGTGACTGTGGCGACTATGAGATGATATTATGAAAGAAGAGCATATCAAAAAAACGGTTGTTATTGGTGATACATGACTTGGCATAGTTGGTTCAAGCGATTTACATGCAAAAAATTGCAAGTTTTTTTTTGGCTTGATTCGGGGACGTGTGTTTGCAAAAGTTAAACAGAATAGCTATATAAGCCACGACTACAACTACATTGATGATGGGATGCCTACATTACTTAAACTCCCAAATACAAAAACTCTCCATATTCCATGCATATTTTAATATTACGTTTGACAGGACACAACCCTACCATAACCACAGTCAGTAGTCAGTGATACTCACTTCACAAGTCACACTACTAGTGCAAACTGAAGGATTATTATTATTTGTTTGTCGATGGTAGTAAAGCGTGCCTAAAACTCACAGTTTTTTCTCTACTGCAAAAAATGCCAGCAAATTTATTTACTGATAGTGATACTTTGTCGTCATCGTCGTCTCATGTCATGTATGATTGTTATTGTTACAGCTACTTTACTACTATTATTGTTTTGCTCATATATATTTTCCTCTGATTCATTGAGAAAAAAGGCATTTATCTTCATTGCGGAGAGGCAATAAAAGAATTGAAGTAGTGGTAACGATTATTACTACTACTGACAAAATCCCTACTCCACTCCAAATCCAAATACTTTGTCTGACGGAATGTGCATTCGTATTGAAGTCGCTGCGTTTTGCTTTGTACGTGCACGGTAGTAAAATACAATTGGGTTAGGCTCGCTAGCGAATAGCGAATCCCATTTGGCCTCTGGTAACAAAATACTTCGCTCCACGTTGGAAACCCCAGCTTGGAACGTTGTCATTTTTTGGTTATCTTTATTTTCTTTCGACATTCCAATCGAATTCCACTACAGTAGATGGTCACGGTCAGGGTTATAATAATAGAAGTAAAATGTGTGTCAATCCTGCAAATAGTTTGGTAAGTAAAAGGAAACTAAAAAGTACATGTAATATCTACACATTATTTGGATATCAAAATGGAAACAGAGACAGCAAATTTGGATATTATTTAGTTTTTACAAGAGTAACAATTTTTTTATTTTTTATTCGCAAAAGTAAATAACTTAGCTATCTAAATATACAATATACTTCACCAAAAATTATGGCGTTATGCCATATCTGGAGGCCGTCGTGACCGTACCATGCATAAATATTTTAACAAAACGTATCATTGTGTATAAAAAAATATTTTAAAGAAACGCAAAAAATACAGCCTTCCAGGAATCGTTTTTAGAAAACTTTCCAAATTTTTTAATCGATTTGCTCAAGGGTTCTGTAATGAATTCTTTAGTGCATCATGTAGCCTTATATCATCTGCTATGTACAAACATATTCAAAAGATGTGTCCCTTCCTTTTGATCAGTGAGTTGCAGTTGGTTTGAACTAACTTTTAACCTCCAGAAAAGAATCTCGCTCCACGACTTCATGTAGTATAATACAGTGCTAAAGGTTGCTTGTACATAGTTTATGTTCTACTTGTATAAAACTATGTACTATTCTCTGCTTACTAGTTTATTGTACAGTTCAGTATGAGTGCTACTATTAAAAATCACCGGATAAGTATTTTGCACATTATATTCTGTATTCACGAGCATATCTACAAATCCGCATAGTAATATAACAATAACTATTTCATAAATTAAGATTGAATCCCCATCAAATTTCCAGATAACCCCTATATATAATCTATACCACGCTCAATCATTCAGCTACGTGTCTTCCATCATGGTTTAACATGACTAGTTGTACATCAGTTCAGTATAGTATGAGTGCTACTATTAAAAATCACCGGATAAGTATTTTGCACATTATATTCTGTATTCACGATTTCACGAGCATATCTACAAATCCGCATAGTAATATAACAATAACTATTTCATAAATTGATGGTCGTAGACTTGGTAATGATGTCTATAACTATTACTGTATATATCAATACGGCAGATTTAAATAAATATCCTCTATATAATATGGACATATCATTCAAAATGTAATTTAAAAGCTTGCGACTTGCAGTCCTTTTAAAAAGTCCAAAAAATTCTTTGGATTCAGGCAATACTAGACCTGTATAGGTATTATATTTCGAATTGGAAATCTCTTATTACGGTCGAAAACCGCAACATTTAAAAAAACACCATCAAAACTATGAAAACGTTTGGAATGGGACGGATTCCATCACGGAACACAGACAGAATGGTATACATATAAAGACTCCAGACAGAGTTGGTTGGTAGAATGAGGAGATGAGAGAGAACAAAGCAAAGAACGAACGGAAACGGACTGACTAAAACTAAATGATTGTTATTGCCAACAACTATGCCTGAAATGAAATAGTGAATAGAGAAGAGAAGGAAGCATTAGGTAGTGGCCAATTTTCCTAATTGGATGAATTCTCTATTCATTTTCACACTCATTTCTATAATTGAATTAATTGATAAGTTGATGAAACAGCTTATATACATTTTTAATCAATTATGGTAAGGTATATAATCTTATTAATTAATATACAATCATTCAGTTTGCTTGGTATTCTGTACGTCAATTCTTGTCAACCAGTTAGATGATCTACATTAGATTACATTACTTTATGAGATAGTAGTGCGAATTGGCTTTAAGGGTTTCTATATTCCGCTGTATATGCCATTCATAACATTTCATAACATCTTTGACTTTATGTACCTATTAAAGCTTTGGTTAACATCATACATGGAAAAATCTTATAAAGAGCACTGAAACGTTTTCAATTTTGAAAATAATTAAACGACTCTAATAATTAAAGGGAATTTCGTTTGCATTGCCAACTGCTTGCAAACAGCATTGTGACATCTCTTTTAAAACATTTGAAAATGATATTTGATATTTCACGTTTTTAAATAGTTTTTACACCTACACACAAAAAATCTAGTTATTTTTCACTTTTTCAGAATAACTATGATTTAATCATAACAACGCAATTTCGAATTTCAACTATATAGTACAAACAAGTTGTACTAATATTGCTAGTCAGTAAAAATACCCACTCATTATATGCTACGCAATTGGCAAAAAATCTCCTTTCTACAAATTTACTATATCCCTGTAACTTTATTTCATTTTCTGACCGAGACCTGGTATAGGGGAAAATGAGAAATTGCTTTGGCTCAGTTTAACGGTTTAATTAAGCGCAACAACAATGTTTTAATTACAGCGCTTCATTGTAAATTTAAATTTTTCAAGAAGTAAACGATTCAAGCTAAACTTAAGACATCTTGTACTTTTATTTGTTTTACGAACTTTGCTCATCTAGGAGTGGTTTTTCTATAAACAATTCATACAAGGATGATGTAGATAAAAAAAAACTAATGTTTGAGATTTGCTGCTCTATAAAGTTTGTTTTTATTAATACTAATAATACTTCATTTTTTATAGCGATTGTTCTCATAAAATTGCATATTGCGTACCTGTGTTTGTACTATAATGTTGGATTTTTTTTAAATGAAATTAAGAAGTTGCTATGCTTGCATCTTGCATGTTATTACTGTAAACTGTGCCTAAAATCCACATAAAAGACGAATCATCATAATCATCATATCTTATATTCGTCTTCTTGAACAAAATAATTTTGTCATCTGTGTTTCAGTTCAGACAGAGCTTGTCATCTTTCTTTACGATGAAAATATGCAATAATTGATAAAAATGCCAAACGTACAAATTTTAGTGTAATAATTTGGAACTCCGTTTGATGCCGTTAGCTGAGAAATTTGACGATTGTTATTAGATAAAACGCGTCGCCCGTCCCTCGCTTCCATAACGCTACGTATTTACGGAGGCGGTGTTCTACTTTATAATCAAAATTCTTTTCACCCCATGCCCCATTCGATTTTCCATTGTAAACTACGGTACCAGTTTTGCATAAAACACAAAATAGTTTCGCAACTGGGGGACAGTTGACAGTTAAAACCAGTTATAATTTCGAAATATTTTTGAATTTCGAAACGTTACTACATAGCGATGTATACCATCGATTTTTCCGGTTGGATACGACAACTTAAAATGTATCAGGTTGGTAAATGCACTATACGACTCACGACTGCATGTAAGTACTCATAAAGACAATTTCACAACATATCGAGCATCAATCAAAAACGAATTTTTACAAAAATTGAATCATGTAAATACCCAGTCGAGTTTAACATTTATTAAGCGTATAAACTGTGTGTTTCAATTCAATTCATTTCGTTTACAAACAAGTTAAGTTCCACTGGTTCCCTTCTAGTTTCTTGGAAACTTTTTCTATCAATTATGATTGATAAGGTCAACGGTCAACATTGCTAACAAACAAGGTTCGTTTCATGTCAATGAAAATGAAATTTCATTTTACGACTTGATTTAGGACTCAAAATGCGCTAAATTTTTGTTAATTGAAATGTTCCGTCATTACCAAAATGGTTAATTGTACATATAATCCTGATCTCTTTTATTTAATCTTCATGATTTTGCCAAAACTGAAGGTATTTATCAGTATTAGTCACATAATGTGACTCAAATATTTCTATTTAATTTAATATGATGCCTGTCAATGGAGTAATTTCCTGACATGTACTTGTTTACCAAGGATTCCTTTTGAAAATAAATCTACATATCTGGTCAGGTCACATCTATCTATTTATCTATATAGTTAAATACATTTCATTGTGACAGTTGTGAGTATTAAATCAGCAAAATAAAATAAAACAATACATAACAAGCTCTGCCCTATGCACTCATCCTGCAAACACCAATAGCATAGCAAGCAAGGCAAACAGGATCAGCGATCAGCAGCAGGAGAATGAATGCAAAATGCAATATGTTTTTACCTATGTTGAATGTATTGTTGTTTTGTTTGATACTAGCAACTAGCAACTACGACGACTGACTACTACTACTACGCTGCTCTGTTGTTGACGACGAGAATCGAATGGTATGATGGTATTGATAAGGATTAAACTTTATTAAAAGGCAGATTGTTGCTACTGCTTCTACACTCGTAAATAGTGATGATAAGTGAAAGAACATCTACAATATATGGGGGAAACAATGAAACAACTAAGCAACGATATTGCTAATATTTCTTCTAAAATAGCTGCCTTTAGAAGATAAAAATAGAAGTAGTCGTACAAAGTAACTGATGATGGCTGGTAAGAAATACAGTACTTGTTAGCAGAAAAGTTGTACGAGGAAGAAGATGAAGAAAAAAGCGGAAGTGAAATGAAAACAGTCAGGCAGGACTGGTAAACTTGACATGAAGAGAGACAAGATACGATTTCTACTGGACAAAATACAGTATTGAATAATGATTTTTCATTTTACTTCTTCTGTTAATTTACCTTTTAATCGTTGTTATCAGTTTTATCCGATAAAATATGTCTGAGATGTAAGGACGTATAATACGTCTACAGGATCAAATTGGTGTGTTAAGTTCTCAAGGAAAGCCCGTTTATGGAAGGCCGAATGTCAATTTTCTTTGAATCCTGTGAGATTTTTAGTTACTTCTTGGAGTGGAATGACTTTTGTTTTATGTTTGTTGTAGTAAAGTGATGGCTAACTAGCAAAACAACTTGATAATGGGAGTTATCACCGGAAACCGTATGGAGAAAGAAAAGAGAACGTCCTTTACTTTTAATAATGTTGCTAGCGGGAAGGGAGGAGAAAACTAACTTTATATAGTGTTTTACTGAAAGTGTTTCTCAATAAATTACTTCTTGGAGTGGAATGACTTTTATGTTTGTTGTAGTAAAGTGATGGCTAACTAGCAAAACAACTTGATAATGGGAGTTATCACCGGAAACCGTATGGAGAAAGGAAAGAGAGCGTCCTGGCGTTCGTTCAGAAATTACTTTTAATAATAATGTTGCTAGCGGGAAGGGAGGAGAAAACTAACTTCATATAGTGTTTTACTGAAAGTGTTTCTCAATAAAGATATCTGCATGTGCGGTAGTTTCTATATAAGTGAACTTGTATTGAAATTAGAATCACTAAATTCGCGTTGTTAGATAAGAAAAGAAGAAGCTGAATTAAAGGAGCAAAGTGAGGCAGGTTAAATCACTGTCACCATAAAATGAAGTTGGTTCACCGTTACTGTTGTTGTTGTCGTGGTTGCTTTACCCCGGAATTCCAAAGTTTGCTAAAATTAGCAACAACAACGCATAATGAATGTGGAACGAATCTCACAAGACTTTAATCCTAGGTTCGTGGAACAAACAAAAAATGATGATGATGATGAAAAATTCAGTATTTTCATTTAAAACGGAACATAAGATTGTCGTAGAAAATGAATTAAAGTTGGAGGGGAAGACTGAGTGATCTTTTAAGGGAGGTTTTAGTAGTTGGGGAAAAGGAGGGAAGGGCGGAGTAACCTTTTTTAGTTACCCTTGGGAAGATGAATGGATAAATATTGAATAAAACTAAATTAAATATATATAATGTGTATTCTGTATTCGATGGACTGCAGCAAATTTGTAGTCTACTCCTGTCTCTTTGTCTTCACAATCCTAATCGCTCTGCGCCAGGATGGACTGATAACTTGGAGTTATTGGGCGGTTTTTATACCAATATGGCTGTGGAAATTTATGGTTGTATTGGGGGCTGTCGTGGGGAGTATAGTATGGTGGAGACATCCCCATTACAGGTTTCTAAACATTGTTTTTCAACAATTTAATGCTAACTTGGTTTAAAAAAGTGTTCCGCGGTAAGGTAGACTAATGCCGGTTTTTTGTATTCACCTTCTTGCAGAATGGAGGGGGAAGCTTACATACAGTACAAAGCTATGATGATGACCCTCGCCCTCCACCTTCTTTTACTCATGTTTGAATTGTTGGTCTGTGATAACCTTGAATCACGCCGTCATTTATGGATCCTCGTTTTCATACCGCTGATTTTCATATCCATAATTTCGATAGCTATATGTATATGGGCTGTAAAAAACGACAGATCGTTTGACGTAAGTCATTTAACAAATTGAGTATACATACGTAAACTTTTTTTGTCTTTGAGCTTTGTGTCGCGTGTTTTAACAAGCATATTTTGATTGTCTCATTATCTGGTTCAAACAGTTGGAGCTTTTTTGCTCTGTCAACATTCTCCAGTTTATTTTCCTCGCCCTACGTCTTGATAACTTTATTCAGTGGGACTGGGAGGTTGTATTTGTGCCATTATGGATTTTGCTGTGTGTATCTCTTGTGAGGTGTCTTATACAGCATTATATTCGCCGGTATTATTTTTCGTGCTCCCGAGGTTAATGCAGAACAACGTCGTAGCTCAACCAGCTCTGCAATCGGGTATACCTTTCTTGTGATACCCATTTTAATTTTTCAGGTGAGCAGAGAAACAATATATTTTGGTAGCATTTTAATAATAGACAGTTCGACAGTTACATATATAATATATTTGTTTTTTTTCTTCAAATTCTAGGTATTACTGACGAATAAATTAGATGGGAATATGAATATAAGTTTTATGGCGGTTGTTTCCCCGTTGTGTTTAACGTATATTCAGCTTATCCTTACTTCCTTCAGCAATAAAAGAAGTAACAACTAGGTATTACTGACGAATAAATTAGATGGGAATATGAATATAAGTTTTATGGCGGTTGTATCCCCGTTGTGTTTAACGTATATTCAGCTTATCCTTACTTCCTTCAGCAATAAAAGAAGTAACAAATGTAAGTTTAATGTTTAATAGTCCCAAATTTTCCTAGTTTTATACTGACGACCGGACAATACGTCTAACCGTCACATGTGTTATTCTTGATCCAGGGTGGTTTGGAATTCGGAAAAATTTTTGCCACTTTTTGTTAGATGTGTGCCCTTGTTTCCAAGAGTACTGCAATATTTCATACAGCGTCCAGGATGATGAGGATGGAGGTGGGAATGCCGCATCCGGAAGGGATAATATTGATGGTGGTGGATCAGAATTTTCAGCCTCAACAAGCAAATCAACCTCTGCAATAGTAGTGTCTAAGATTAACTCAAAACCTGTTGTGCCCATTGTTTCAATTGAGATGCCAGACTAGAGTTCCTTATATAAGGTGTACCAACATCATCATCATCATCGCATGTCATATATTTTAAGAGTACTATCACAACAACAACAACAAATATTAAATATTATTATTATTATATTGTTGTATAAAAAGAATCTATTACTATAAATTATATCTAGTTAGCAACCAACCGCGTGTACGACAAACAAGATTATAACATTTAATTTAGTAGAGTATATATTGTATACAACGTTTATATTTAAGCCATCGTCTTGATGAAACTACATCGCACTTGTCTATTCGCAACATCAACAGCACAATGAGGCGCTTGCTTCTTTAAGAGAAAAAAAGAAATGTAAACTTAACCAAGCTACCGCGCCGTATTCATCTTTTTTGTTAATTAATATTCATTATACCTTTGATGATTACTGTTATTCTTTATAAATCATATAAAATCGTATATTTGAACAAGAAATGTTTGACTTTTTTTGTAATTGTTATTACTCTTTCATCCGCCAAAATTGCCTACTGTTTCAGTTTCAGTTTCAGCACAGTTATTTTTTAAAATCTGCATTCACATTCTGCATTCTATGGTGTTTGAATAGTTCTAGATTTGATTTATTTAATTTCTTCAGATGACAATTTTTAATGATAAAGTTGCTGCTTGACTTTGAATGTTAAAATAGAAAGTGTGAAACCAATACACACGATTAAGCAAAAATATTTGGCAAAGGGTGAATCTTCACTTGACTTGTGGTCGATGTACCAGCGGAAATTTTAACTTTAACATTTTTTACATTAGTAACGTTGCTGCTCATACCGTCATCAGATAAAAAAATTAAAGATTTCCCTAAATATACCCGTTTTTCCAACATTAATACTAATACACATTAGCAAACAATGAATGACACGGTTAAATCCTTAGAAGAAATAGTGGGAAGAAGCAATTGAAGCAGTAAAAGGAAGATTTCTTTCCCGATAGTATGATCCAAGAATGCGAATATAGGTAAAAATAGTTGTTGAATATTTGAGAAATGATAAATCATGGAAGCTTAAAAATGCCAATATACGTGTTCATTTATCTTCTTCTGTAATTCGAGCAATAATTTGGAGGTAAACAGTATAGGAGTTTCAAAATGAAAATAAATTTTCAGTTGAAAAGTTGATTAATAATATTAACTTAGTGGCCACACCATTATTATTATTATTAGTTAGATTAGCGGCCCAGCATTCGTTACTTTTTGCGAAATAAGTATAATATGCAATTATCCAAACATATATGTAATATGACTGTAGTTCTGAGAACGAAACCTCCGTCTCATCATGATTTATTATGTAATAGCAATTCTCATTATAAAGGACAATACGAGAACAATAGTACATTTATCAAAGGACAATAAACTTTTGCCGTGAAAATTTGTGTCAAAAAACCTACTTGAATGCCGCCTCAATTCAGTCATTTCTATTACTACCAACGTAAAATTTGGTTCTCCTAAAATGTAATTGACATATAAAGTAAAATACACTCATGAGCGCTACATTTACACATTCAGAGTGTGTTTAAACTTTGAAAATATTGGCATTTGAAAGAAAAAGAATATTGACATGGTGAAAATGCAAAATAAACTGGTGTGAGTGTATAGAGTCTAAGTAAGTGGCAAGCTGGCAAGTGGTCATCATATCATATCAAAATCAATATGCCAGTGCTGAGATTTAATTGAAAAGTCACTACAAGCTATCACTTCTCTTAGCTAACCAGGCTTAATTCTACTTGTTTATTGAACAAACGGTAAGTAAATGTAACTAATATGAACATCTTCTCCAAGCAATTACATCTTACATCCATCAAATCAAGATATAGAAATGAGCGCGCAATGAAAAACTTGATCCTAATGTTTATCATTTATTTTTAAAATGTAAATACACAAACACAGTGTGTTTGCCTGTAAATTAGATAATAAGCATTGATGCATCTTCAACACTCTTTAAGACGCATGCCAATTCCAATCATATTCCATGCATATTTTACTGGTGGTATGAGTGGACGGGTCAAATGCCACAGTACGGAGAGGCTTCCTGTGCGAAAAAAATCTGGACGTCTGCTGAACCACACGGCGGTGCAGCTGCTCCCTCCTAAAAAAGAGTTTGCTTTGCAAACTATTAAGAAGAAGCGTGAAGCAACGCCACAATGTTTACTTTTCACCTGACATAATGATAATAATAACAATAAAGGGAAATATCAACAATATTGTGTAAACGTTTTTGTAACAGAGGTGAGCAGACCAAATCATTGGGAGAAATGAAAACTTAATTATAAATGCATATAAACATCAATTTAATTTACATTTCCTTTCATTTCTTGTATAGGTGGTTTGGAAAACGTGACAATAATGGAACGCTGTTTTCTTGGAGGGACTAGCAAACTGTTCTTTTGCAGTTAAAATTGCGCCTTCATTATGCGCAAAGTAATCCAAGCGTCCAACATCTTACTCACCTCTTGTAACAAAGGACTATTGACACACCTTTGGATACAGATAAATTTTCAAGGTCCCAAATCTGTGTTTAGAGCTGGGGCTTGGATTTTCAACCCCACAATATACATACCATTGAACGGATTGGTCATTTTCCCCAAATAGTAAACAAGAGGAGTCTCATGGCTGCTTTTAGGCTTAGCGTTGGACAAGCGGATATTTGCGAGAGCGTCATCTCACCCGTCGAGCAATAAACTGCGACGCTTCTTCCAAAATTTCCCACAAATGCTTTCCTACTGACAGCCAACTTGAGCGAATGGATATTAGGAGGAATGAAGGGGGCCGTCTTGTTTCACGTAACATTAAAATCATTTAACACTAAAGGAGTTGACTTGACTCTCGTCGTCGCATCTCTCCATATCTCTCTAGTCTAGCAACCAAAAAATCCTTTTAGGCTGAAAGCTTTTCCTCCTATTCACTCCATTTTAACTGGCAGGGAGCGTTGTCAGGATAGGAGTGGTGACCTGTGCTATACGAGTTCCACCAGAGAAACACACAACAAGTCAGCCAGCAGCACCACCAATCTACCTTCATCCCTATGTTCATCCCCATAAAAGCAGCAAAAAAGTTAACCCTTCCTTCTTCTCTTCTCTACAGGTATGCAATGCAGAACCAGTACACACACACGCAGCCAACTTATCAGGTAACAACACCGACTCAGGAACTGAATCCTCTGCTCAAATACAACTACTGCCAAGATACCAGCGTGCATACTTGCCACGTTAAACGTCCAAAATAGAGCGACACTGAAAGGAAAACAGATTACTGATTATTTACACTCTTCTTCTTCTACTACTTCTTCACATAACCAGCTCATGTACTACTTTATATGTAGCAGTAGCAGTATGTATACGAATCGAATATATATGTGTGTGCATTTATATATATTCTGTTGTGCAGAAGTAATGATATTAAGAATAAAATAATAATAATAGTAATAATAATAAATACAAGTTTACTATTGGTAGTACTATTGCCTCTACCACAAACACTATCACAACAACTACATCTACAGCTACTACTGCTATTTCCTGCATATAAAAAGTAATTGATTTGACTACAATAATGAATAAAAAGGAGAAAAAATGCACTGGCTGGAATACTGGTAAAATTTGTAACTGTGTGTAAAAAGTGTAAGCTTTGTTGTTGTATATAAATATACACAGTTAAGATATATATAAATTATATATTGTCCAGCAAAAGGGAGTTTAGAAAGTTTAAAAATATCGTTTTAATCTCTGCAAAATTGATCAAAAAAATTAAAATTTACAATATGACGAGTAGAAGAGACCAGGAAGGTTGCAATTGTAGTTTCTAGAGTTGCTGGAAATCAAACACCACCAAAGTCAATGGGAATCACTGCGCAGGATGAATCCATCGACCCCGGTCCCACCACTGCTGGGGTTGTTGGACCAACAACTAATGAGCTTTTATCAGTATCAGTGCTACATCCTCCACATCAACCAGGGAGTGGGAAACCTGCGTACGTAAAAAGGGGACCTGGGAGACCACGCAAAGATAACAGCGTTGGTCTGGGGAAAGCACACAAACTGGGGCCGAGTCACAAAACCAAAAATCTTTTCGGGTAAGTATAAATATTTGGAAACTGGACAAGCTAAAATGTAGATAAAAATCGCCAGTTAGCTGGCACTCGGCAAACAAGTGTAGTGAAGATTGATAAAGTCAATAGTGATTTAGTAATACATCAAAATTGATGATTGTGTAGGGGCCTTCCCGGACCTTCGTTAAATAGAGGACTCACAGGAAGGAAGAAAAGTGATGGGTTATTATCCGCTGGCGGGACCAACTTGGCAGTTAGTCTGATGGGAGAATTAAGTGCAATAAGCCATGAATCTCCTCCTAGAGGTGGTAATAATGGCGGTGGAGATGATGCTGCCGAGTCAGACACTAGTAGTGTTGCGTCGTCACTGGAGAAGCTTCATGAGGATTTTTCACTCCTACCAGAACAATGGTATGAACATAAGAGATCTCCTCCTAGAGGTGGTAATAATGGCGGTGGAGATGATGCTGCCGAGTCAGATACTAGTAGTGTTGCGTCGTCACTGGAGAAGCTTCATGAGGATTTTTCACTCCTACCAGAACAATGGTATGAACATAAGAGGAGATAACCCCTTCAGATTTTGTATTTGATGCCGCTTAAAAGATTAAAACATTTATTCAACGGAGATGCAATTTAACTTACAGGCCTGGAAAAGTTTGCGCTTTCTGCAACTTGGGCGAGAGGAGTATGCTGGGACAAGGAGACCTGCTTCGTGTAGAAATTCCTGACGGTTTTAGATCCAGTAGCGGTATCCGCCAGGTTGGCACTCAAGAATAAAACCGAGAAAGATGTCAATAATGAGAAATCGCACAAAACAGGATTTTCGTGTCGACGACAAAAGGGATCTGGGAAAATGAAGTATGATTTTACAGTTCAATTAGAAAAGTAAGCAGAGTGGGTGGGTGGTTGTACTACAATACTAACACAAAATGGGGATTTGACAACTTTTTTGTTTGTTCCAGAAGACTCATTTCACAAAGCAGCCTAGAAAGTATGAATGAGCCGGTCGATGAAGTTTGTGGGTATCCCGAGGAACCAGAGTACAGTAGCATTTTTGATTCGCCAGGAGGTAAATCAACCACTTTGATTTGAGTGTAACGCTGTTGTTGCGGTCCTGATGTTAAGATTGCTAATATTTTGTGTTTTGTTTGCTCACATAGGATACTATTACGTACACCATGGTTGTGCTAATTGGTGCGACGGTGTCAGTCCTAAAGATGATGGCAACACATTTACAAACCTGGAGATGGAAGTGATCCGTTCTTTAAAGCAACGCTGCGCACACTGTGGAAACCTGGGAGCTGGTGTTGCTTGCAAAGCATCAACTTGTAGCGCAGTGTTTCATCTTCCATGTGCAGCAATTAGCGGTGCATTTCAAGACCCTAGTTCAAAAACTGTGACACCATGGTTGTGCTAATTGGTGCGACGGTGTCAGTCCTAAAGATGATGGCAACACATTTACAAACCTGGAGATGGAAGTGATCCGTTCTTTAAAGCAACGCTGTGCACACTGTGGAAACCTGGGAGCTGGTGTTGCTTGCAAAGCATCAACTTGTAGCGCAGTGTTTCATCTTCCATGTGCGGCAATTAGCGGTGCATTTCAAGACCCTAGTTCAAAAACTGTGTTATGTTCATCGCATTTAGATTTAGCAGTGTCTTTAGTAGGAGATAAAGCAAACTGTACGGTTTGCGACTCCCCTGGAAAAATTTCCGCATTGGTTTTGTGCAGTAATTGTGGTCATCATTATCACGGCACTTGTATGGCTCTCAATTTGGACCCCGGTATAAGAGCGGGCTGGCAGTGTCCGGCTTGCAAGATGTGCCAAGCTTGCCGACAACCAGGAGACGAAAGCAAGCTACTTTCATGCGACACCTGTGACAAATCTTATCATATATTTTGTTTGCGACCTGCGCTATCGTCAATACCTAAACACAGTTGGAAATGCAAGGTAATCATTATTTTTCACTTTCCATCCAAAACTTGAATGCAAGCCGAAAATTGAACATGGACAATGCTAACAAATATCCATTCCTTTACCAACCACAGTTATGCCGACAGTGTACTGATTGTGGTGCCCGTACTCCTGGATCGGGCCCTTCGTCTAGGTGGCACGCAAATTTTTCTGTGTGCGACTCATGCTACCAGCAAAGGAACAAAGGATTAGCTTGTCCAATGTGCGGAAAAGCGTATCGTCACGTGGCCCAGAAGTTAATGCTGCAATGTCACAAGTGCAGAAAGTATGATCCAGTTTTAATTCCCATCAACTCGATAACGTGCCTTTTAAAAATAAGTTACTTTACCATTCACGTTGAATTTTTAAAAAATATCCTTGTTCTTACCAGATATGTCCATGGGACTTGCGATCCTGCTGCGGACTTGCAAACGTACCAGCAAAGGAAGGATTTACACCCTGACTACGAGTACATTTGCAAACCTTGCAAAAACAACCAGCCTGGAGTGAGCGCAGCCATTACTGGGGGTGCACCAAAAACATTATCATCCTCAATGAAGCGGACTTCCGATGAACTGGGAACGGAGGATCATTCTGTTCTGAATAACAACACGTCCTCACAAGATACCCTCTTTTCTCCAGAAAACGAATCCATGCAAAGCACGGAGAACAGCAGTGATGTCTTATGGCTAGATAAGGTTTGTAATGCAACAAGTTTCTGAACACTTTTTCCTTCTTGCATCCTTAAGCATTATTTTTTTTAAAACAAACATAATTATCACAAATGATAACCAATGAGTTTTATATCAACAAAATAGGCAGGCTAATTGCACTTAAAACTTTGCATCTGCATGTTATTCGAATAAACAGTCACTTTACTTCTTGTTGAATCATCTTCTACGTTAACCCGCTAACTTCTCGTAGTCAAATTTTGATGCTCCACTTTTACCAATTGCACTTAATACTTTGCATCTGCATGTTATTCGAATAAACAGTCACTTTACTTCTTGTTGAATCATCTTCTACGTTAACCCGCTAACTTCTCGTAGTCAAATTTTGATGCTCCACTTTTGTTTCTCTGTCCGTAAAATGTAAATAATTTCGCAATTCACCGCCAAGTTTTTAATTAATATTCATTCTACAAAAATTTTAACGAATAATAACAGTGTTTTAGCTCAGCTGAATTACTTTTTTAAAGTCACAAACAAGCTGGTTTCACTAGTCGCAAGTCCATCAATAGTAATCCTAAAACTATAGGATTCATTAAAGAAATTCACCGCCAAGTTTTTAATTAATATTCATTCTACAAAATTTTTAAAGAATAAAAACAGTATTTTAGCTCAGCTGAATTACTTTTTTAAAGTCACAAACAAGCTAGTTTCACTAGTCACAAGTCCATCCATAGTGTTCCTAAAACTATAGGATTCATTAAAGAATCTACTAATCATTAATGCTGTTCTATTTAATCATCAAATCAATTTGTTGATGGTTTGCACTCCGCAAATACTGCAAGAGCCAACTTAGTCGTTACCAAACTACCAATGCCACTTGATGATAGTAAAATCAAACTTGGTACCAATGGTAATTGTATGCAGGTAGCTATTCATATGATGTCATTTGATGATACCTTTTGCCGTATCTTTTCTAAATGAAACTAAAAAATTCAAATGAGACATACTTGCATACCAATTTTTTTCTTCTTCTTCATGCATGAACCTTGTTTTTTGTACATTTCATGTTTGCATTTGACAACATTTTGCTCTTTTTTGCTTTATTTAAGAAAAGTACTCTGCACTTGCAAATAATCTAAAGAAGTGATAGTAGTTAAATTGTCGGGTTTAACAGGGCTTGTTGCTTAAATTTTTTATAATTGAATTAAATTGGTGTGCAGATCATGCCCGGAGGAGGAAACACGAGCGATGACAAGTATCATTTTGCTAATCAGCCCCATCATCATCACCATCATCAAACACCAAAGGATAATAAATTACTAAATTATGAAGCTAAACTGCACAAGCGGAAATCATTATCTGGTGGTAGTGGGGCTGCAGCTGGAGGAACTGGCAGTGGTGGTCGTGGTAAAGGTCACGATCGAATGGGTCATTATAGTACAAATAGTAATAGTAGAAGGCATAAAGTCAGTGAACTTGTCAAGAAACGAGGACCAAAACCAAAGCTTAGAATGTTTGGAGGTGGCAGAGTGCATGTAAGTGGTCTATTTTTCACGTGTACTAATGTTATTTATTAATAAATAGTGAGATGTATATTAGGTATTTAATTTGAGCGAGACTAGCGATATATAACGATTATTTGACTAATAAATTATCTCTTGTTGTGAATTATGATGGTGTTTAGAAGGCATAAAGTCAGTGAACTTGTCAAGAAACGAGGACCAAAACCAAAGCTTAGAATGTTTGGAGGTGGCAGAGTGCATGTAAGTGGTCTATTTTTCACATGTATTAATGTTATTTATTATTAAATAGTGTGATGCATATTATTAACTTTGAGCGAGAGTAGCGATATAACGATTATTTGAGTAGTAAATTATCTCTTGTTGTGAATTGTGATGATGTTTGTAGAGAGCATCAACTGATTCGTTCCCCAAGGAGGAAGAGGGGCAGCCGGTGGGGGTGGAAAACCGAATGATATTGTGTTCATCCCGTGACGATTTTGTTTTAACAACAGGATGTTTGTGTGATGTGCGGAGCTTATGGCAATGATCTCGAAGGTCGACTAATTGCTTGTGCTCAGTGTGGTCAGTGTTATCACCCTTACTGCGTTAATGTTAAGGTAAGTGCTTTTAAATTTTGTTAAAATCTTGGTATAGGTTCGACCAACGGTAGTTAATTCGGATGAGTAATTTCGTCTTGTTTGCGTTCTCAGGTTAATCGAGTAATTCTTCAGAAGGGATGGCGATGTCTGGATTGCACAGTTTGTGAGGGATGTGGCCAGCGGAATGATGAAGCCCGGCTAATCCTTTGTGATGAATGCGATGTGTCTTTTCATATTTATTGCATGGTTCCTCCATTGGATAGTGTGCCCCAGGGCACATGGAAATGCAAATGGTAAAAATCGGATGAGTAATTTCGTCTTGTTTGCGTTCTCAGGTTAATCGAGTAATTCTTCAGAAGGGATGGCGATGTCTGGATTGCACAGTTTGTGAGGGATGTGGTCAGCGGAATGATGAAGCCCGGCTAATTCTTTGTGATGAATGCGATGTGTCTTTTCATATTTATTGCATGGTTCCTCCGTTGGATAGTGTGCCCCAGGGCACATGGAAATGCAAATGGTAAAACTGATTTGCTACATCATTAGGCTATTTAATTTACTTTTAAAATATTCAACAATAACAAAGCATATTTTTTAAATACTTTTTAGGTGCGTAGTGTGTCAGTACTGCGGATCAAATGATCCAGGCAGAAATAGTATATGGCACAACAATTACACCACGTGTGGTACCATGTGCTTCGTACTCTTTGTGCCCAGTCTGCAAATCCGAATATGCGGATGGCGAGTTGATTATTAAGTGTTCCAAGTGTGATAGGTAATGTCAAGTGTCTTTGTAACCCTGTTGTTTGTTAAATATTGGCCTGCAAGGTAATAATATCTCAATGTTTTCTTCTCTTTAAGATGGATTCATGCAAGCTGCGATTCCATCAGGGATGACGATGAAGCAGAGAAATGTTCCGATGAGAATTATAACTGTGTACTATGTAGACCAAGTGAAGTTCCACCCCCACATTTACGACCACNAGGTAATAATATCTCAATGTTTTCTTCTCTTTAAGATGGATTCATGCAAGCTGCGATTCCATCAGGGATGACGATGAAGCAGAGAAATGTTCCGATGAGAATTATAACTGTGTACTATGTAGACCAAGTGAAGTTCCACCCCCACATTTACGACCACCTCCACCCATTGTTACCAAAGCTGAAAATCCGCCAAAATCTCCAGGTAATTCGGGATATCAACTTTTATCAAACAGGATTTTACTTTTGAAAATGAATGTGTTGATTTCATATAATGTAAATTAATTATAGATCTCTTGAGGGCTGCAGTTGCCTCAGAAGGAGTATATCTTTCAGAGGAAGGAAACACCTTCATAAAATCCTTGACAATGGATTTGTTTGTACCCCATACCAAGAGAAAGAAGAAACTGAAGAAGAGGCCCATCTCGGAAATGGAGGCAGGAATTCTTGCAGTAATTGAGTCAGTTGTGTCCGGTGCAGGTGAGAACAAGTTGTAAAATATAGTTTAACCTAGAAATAAGTACGTTTTTTATGCACATATAATCTGGAATTTTGTATTTTTCATCAGTGGAAGACAAATCCAAAGAGGGGAAGGATGAAGAAGAAAATGAAAAAGGTGAGAATATAATAATTATTGCATATTAAAAATTTCATTTAGTATTCATTCATTCCAATAGTTGATTCTCTATCAAAATTCTAAACATTAATCAATAACATTTTGTAATGCTGCAGACATTGAAGAACGAAAGAGACAGAAAAAGTTAGGTATAGGTGGCTTCGTTGTTAGGAGCCTTAGGGGACCAAGATTTAAAGATGATGATGACTTGAGTTTGGATCAACCAGAACCAGGAGAGAAACCAAAAAGAAAAGCTCAACGTCGAAAAGTTATTAAGAATAAGTTGGTAGAAAGTTTTCCAGTTTACCTACAGGTAAGTTCAAACTAAATTGGATTTCAGTGGAATGTTCCCACTCGGGGGGAACGGTCGCTTCTATTTCTATGTACATATAGTCAGTTACCTAACTATTGGAATGCTATTTCATTTGTCAGGAGGCCTTCTTTGGAAAGCCATTACTTAAACCATCTTCAAAAGAGACTGATTTGGTGGTATCCACTACTGACGAGCTCGATGATGCAACTTCTTCAATCAAAAGTGAAAGCACTGTTAAGTTGACCAAGGTAGAATCATCAGTTGTGTGTCTTGTAATAATTTTGTTTGATTGGAAACACGTTTGAAGAGCAACTAACACACATTTTTAAAATTACAGGAGGAAATTAAGGAAATTGAAGCAATCAAAGCGAAACAAAAGTCACCAGAGAAAGTAAAACTAGACAATCGACCGACTCTTGAGCAGTCTACTTCACATCAACAACAACAGCAGCAACAACAACAACAGGTGGTTCCGGATGTTACGAAAAAACTCCAACCAAGCCTGGTTGATGAAGACGACAGTGAAATGGCATTTCAAGACATACTCACTGGAGATCTCTTGGACAATGATTTTATGGACAATATCATGAACGAGGGAGATGACATCAAGGTGGAAGAAGTTGATTTCAGAACTGTTGCTGATGATAGCAATGATTTCTCCTTGGATCAAACTTCGCAGGATGTAGTTAATCCAAAGGACGAGTTCAGTGACATTCTTACTCATCAATTTGGTCTTGACAATATTGATCCAGGACTTCCAAGTATGGACTCTAAAGACGTCGAGGATATCTTTAAAGGTGTACTCATTGAAGAGTCACAGGAAACACTATTTTCCCAAGTCAACAATGTGCCTGCAGTTACCGATGGTATGCATATTTCATTGTGCTCACTCTGAATAAAAACATATTTCATTTTGTTCCCTTTTTATAACATGAAATTCTTTCCTTCACAGTTGCTCCGTCGCCTCGTGGTAATTCAAATCAAGTAATGCCTCCTTCGTCTCTTCCAGTTTCCAGTCCGACGTCGATACCTGCTAATGTTACGACCACAGGTGCCGGTATGTAAATAATAATGAATGTCATATCAACTACTTAAAAAAACTAGTTAAAAAACTCATCATCACTATTTTATTTTTATTTTTTAACAGTTCAAGCAAGTCCAGGCCTTCCAAGAGCGACACCGCTACAGCCCAGTCTTACATCCCCGGTAAACAACTTTCCTCCACCTTCTCCATACCCGTCGGAATACAGCAAGTAAGTCACATCTCTTGGTGTATTGCATGTTTGAAACAATTTGAATTGGTTAAATTGCTTGAAAATTTTCATGAATAACAAAACTCCACGTCATATGAAATTACAGCAGCCCACAATTTAGTCCAGCGTTTTCTGAGCCCCCAAGTCCATGGCCTGCAGCGACAACTGAAGTTGATGCAGATCAACCAAGTAGCTACAACCAAAGAAGTATGCTCAAATGGGAGGCGGATGAAGCTCTTGGACCAAATGCGACTATTGTTAGTGTGCTCTATGCAAATCTAAATCATCCTGAACTGAAAAGAGACTATGCAAGTAAGTGGTCATTTGAATGAGGAAAAAAACCATTGTTCCGCCGTTCCCTAATGCATATATTCTTACGGAGTGTAAGCTGATGTTTTTAATGTTTTACGTTTCATTTAGATTGGAGCGAACGAGCAAAACAAATTGCGAAAATTTGGAGAAGTCTATCTTCAGAGAAAAGAGCACCATACCTGCAGAAAGCTCGGGAAAATCGTGCGGCTAGCCGGATGCAAAAAACGCAGCAGGTACAGTGCATAATGCCGGTTACTAGCCTCTTTCTTGTATGTATTCCCTTTCACTTTTCATGGTTACGATTACTTGTTTGGATGGACACAGACAAAATCATTAGTTGATTTTTTTTACTAATATTTATAAAAAAAAGTGTTTAACGATGTCGAATATAAAAAATCAATGGTGGTGGCATTCCAAGTTGAATGAAAATGCAGTAATTATGCCTGTTGTATCTCTCTATCTCTCTGTTCTTTTACTCTTTCTTCTACTAAAAATCTATTATATGCCTATATACTGTTGACTAATGTATTAGATGCCGAAAGAAAACAGAGTTGTTGGTGATAGTAGTGGCATTAAAGATGCTTCACTCACAAGTCATTCATCACCAGAGTGTGACTCACCTCACCACGTGAAAGGGCCGGGTCCACCATCACAACTGCCGCTTCAAGCAATTATAAAAACAGAAATGGACATTGACAGTTGTTGTGGTCCCTCACCATGTGGCAGTCATCATGGGCATGACAATAACATGTTGGTAGGGCCAACAGACAGTCCCTCCATGTGCTACTCCTCCTCCCCATCCTATTCCATGCACCAAGATGTCCCCTCATGTGTTCAGCCATACTCTCGTATATCATGTGGCATGCAGCAGCCACTCCCCTACCACAAGTAATTCCATGTCCCCTCACCCCCCTCCTTCACCCCATCATCCCCCGACCCCATTACATTTGCACAATCTGCCACCGAAAGGGGGTGGTGGTGCTGTTGCTCCTCCTGGTGGGGGCTCCTCTATGCCATCTCCCTTGTATGTTGGTGGTGGGGACAAGGACTCACCTCATGCTCCTCCACCACATGCACACAAGTACTCCTCATACGGCCCTGCAGAACATAATCTTCCTTATCCACCTCCTCATCATCATCCACATATCAGAACTCTGCCTCCGTCAGAGAGCTGTAATTTTTCTGGCATTATGGTGAGCACTAAAAGACATAAAAAATCTGAAATAGCCGCTACTCAGTAAAAAATAACAATTTGGTCTATATTCGCTAAATAAAGATAGTTTACAAGTGGGGCTGTATTTAATGAATTTCATTACATTTAATTATTATATTTAAATAGAGTATTTAAAAAAAATAAATTTCTTTACCGTACCCTAGTTCATTTTTTTGTCAATTGTCCAATACGTAAAACATCATCCTATTATTATTCCCCATTGGAAAGATACATTTTATTTTGCTGCTTATCAACGCAGTGACCCCATTCGTATAATTTCTAAAATTGTCCATTTAAATGGTATTTTTAATCTGAAATAGCCGCTACTCAGTAAAAAATAACAATTTGGTCTATATTCGCTAAATAAAGATAGTTTACAAGTGGGGCTGTATTTAATGAATTTCATTACATTAATTAGTATAAAATATAAATAGAGTATTTTTAAACATTTTTTAATTTCTTTACCGTACCCTAGTTCATTTTTAAATTTTTGTCGATTGTCGAATGCATAAAACATCATCCTATTATTATTCCCCATTGGAAAGATACATTTTATTTTGCTGCAACACAGTGACCCCATTCGTATAATTTCTAAAATTGTCCATTTAAAAGGTATTTTTTTATTGTTCTGTATAGTGTTTCCCGCCTTTTTCATGAAAAAAGTAGCTTACCTGCTACAACAATTCATTTTTGTTCTTTTTCAAAGCATGCTGAATGAAATTATTCCCAGAGTTTGCATTATTATTATTTATTTAGGCATTATTTAGGTATCTTTGTATTATATAAGTAAATGGAATTATAGTAATACTTAAATTTCTAGTGTTGGTATTTAATGCATGTGTATGTATTTATAGAGCGACATGAACATGAGCATTCATCGTCGTTTGAAAACCTACATTATCTATTTTATCCGTTGTCACGTCGTCGCATGAATGAACTGTTGGTTGATACAAGTATTTTCTTCAAAAGTTTGGTACCCATTTGTACTATTAAGGTTGCTAAATAATTACCAATGTCATGCCAGTTATTATTCGAATCCTAAAAAATGACATTGGGTAAAGCATGTTTTCAAAGCATGGTAAAGTATGGGTAATTTTTTTCGGTAATTAATTATTATATCGGCCAGTAAAACTTTTTTTTAGCAAAGAA
>JAANSP010000216.1:0-26006 GCA_036850745.1 Homidia socia
CGTTAATGATAAAATAAAATGAAAAAGTACAATTTCTTTGCATGTCGAGGCTTCAATTTCGTGAAACAATTCAAAACAAAGAGAGTTGTCGCAGGTTTTACTTTTTTCCGTCCCCCCTCCGTCTCCTGATGCTTGGCTCGATGACAATCTTTAAAAAAAATAGTTAGTCTCTATGTATATATGTATCTGTTTTTACTTTAACCATTGCTGCGCCTAGTCAATTAAATACTCGTTTTACTCTTTTAATTTGTTGAGCTGTTACCTTCTACTCTAATATGTAAAACGTTTCCTTTCACCAAATTTCTTTTAATGAAAGCCAAAGAATAGAAAGAAATCATCTGAAATATGAAAAATATTATACAAATATTACATGCACCCAGCAGCTCAGGTAAAACATAAGCACATTGTTCGACCCTTTGACTTTACTTAATTTTTCATCTGACCACTGACTTTATAGGATTGCTGAATTGAAGGAAGACCTTTAGGGCCTTTTTGTCCACTTTCCGGAAGCTCTCGCAGGTGATGAAAGCCAGCTGCCGCTAATATTAGATAAAACAGGGAAACAGTAGGTAATGAGTTAGAGTCACTTCACTGGCTTCGGTTCTTCTTTACATGCCATAATAGAAACTACTCTGTCTGTTAAGTTGCAGTTACTAACACAAACTATATATGCCTACCCAAAGCGTCCATCCTTAGGTGTCTGCCTTATATTCAGGTTGTTTCATCACATCACTACTTGAATTTCAGAACTACAACGGTGACTGACGAAAATTTGCTACTACTTACTTTTGTTACATGGTCATGGGTGAAATCTGATGGGACTTATTGTTTTTTTACGTATGAAACTTGTGGAGTGGAGCTTCAGTATAAAAGTGTACCATAAAATGCTTACGTGGTGAGTTTTTGAAAGGTATCCCGTTCGCAAGACTGCACGGCATATCAAAAAATGCCAAAGCGATATGAAAATAAATGGAGCATTAGAGCATTATTACTACAGTGAACAGTCAAAAATTGTCATGTACATGATAAAAATATATCGTACTATTCAGGTTTACGTCTGGAAATTTTTTACATATGAAACTTGTGGAGTGGAGCTTCAGTATAAAAGTGTACCATAAAATGCTTACGTGGTGAGTTTTTGAAAGGTATCCCGTTCGCAACACTGCACGGCATATCAAAAATGCCAAAGTGATATGGAAATAAATGGAGCATTAGAGCATTATTACTACAGTGAACAGTCAAAAATTGTCATGTACATGATAAAAATATATCGTACTATTCAGGTTTACGTCTGGAAGGGAATCCATATAATAACTCATCACAGTAGAAATATTGCCAAAACATTAGTATTTTAATTATCATTTCATAATCATCATAATCATCAAACCAGTAATTGTAAATTAACATTTTGTGATCATTTCTGGTACCGAAATACTGAATCGTTTTCCTCATGTACGACGTAAAGCCACCACGTTTCTACCTTAATAAATTACATGTAAAAAGTATTACTATGCCCCATACAACAGTATTTCAAATATCAAGTACCTGTGTCTCTAAAATTGCGTTCCACAAGGTGCTCATTGTTTGGTATGTACTTCAATTACAAATAAATAAGCATCAATTTGCCTAGTTGTTAGTATATAGTAACCACCAACCCTTTCACACTTTTAATTGCAATACTGATTTCTAATTTATCATATAAATTTACATTTTGTTTTTAACATAAAAATTTCTGTCAAATATTGTACAAGTATCAACAGTTGAAAATGAGCTAATACCTTGTCAAATGCAATTTCTAGCAGACACATCCCCAACGATTAAAAGAGAAATAAATTTCAGGTACAGAAAAGGGTTTTTAGATAAACATAACGTGTTAAAAATAAGTAGGTATTAAAATACCGGCTGAACTTACACCGTGTAAGTTAAACGACTAGTGAAGCGACCTAACATTTTGTTCTTTAGCAGCATTCGACAGTATGGTCATTTAACATTTATTTACTTTTTATGACTTGCTGATTTTTCCCATTTTACCGTTTCTTTTCCTTTTGAAATAAGGAGAGCTTTTTACTGCTTTTGAAAAACAAAATTTATTTGGGTAATTGTTTTCTTTAATGTGACTAAATTTATCTATTATTTACGAATTATTTATTGTAAATCAAGTAATTATTTATATGTATTTATCAGCTAGCACTTACATCAACAAGATGTTATTGGATTGCATTTGGAGCGAATTATTTTTGCTCTTCCTACTTACTAAATTTTGCATAAACAATGCTTACCTGTTCAATAAATCGACATGAAAATCTCGTAAAAAGTTTATTATGTTGTCGATTGGAGGGATATTTTTCATTCCCCAATGATAACTGAACCAAGAAATTTTACGAAATTTAGTAACTTTAATGGAAATTAAATGGGGAAGTAATGAATTAACTGGTTAATGAAAAATAATAATAAAGCATATTAAGAGACGCACTGTGCTATAAGAAAACTATGCACACTATAACATGCGTCTCTATGAACTACACCAGCTTGCTTTGTGGTAGTTAATGGAAATAATAATAACCGGTCATCAAATAATCAGTACGAACGATTGTGGGAATTTCACAACCAGTCCCTATCCTCGACTTTTCCCTGACGGTATTATTAGGTATTATTATTATTACTATTATGTTCGCTATTTATTCGTCTCAAAAACTTTCAATTACATACGTATGTGTCAGCCTGCATTACAACAAGCAGGTATTACGAAAAAATATATACACTAACACGGGTATCTTCCTCCTTTGTGTAATTTGCATGTCTGCATACCTTTGTAGCAGGGTGTGTCACCACACGCTTTGATAGGGATATAACTTCATTTACTAAAAAAATTCAACTTCTATCAAGTTATAATGCATTAGGTAAACACTACTATTTATTCCAGGGACTTGTGATGAAAGCTGCCGTTAAACAGGAAAATATGACAATGAAAAAGTTATGCATCACCCAGATAAGAAATGTTTTTCTTCAGAAGTACGGATCTGAATGAGAAAGCTTAACAAAGTATTATACACGAAAAAATGAATGTTATGAAGTATCATGATGCTTCAAATTGAATTGATGTTCAATTGTCACTGTGTGACTATTGCTACGTACTGACAATGAGTGGGTGACAGTTAAGCCGAATTCCAGAACGTTATGTTCTGTAAATAGTCCAAATATAAGAATTTAAAGCAACAGTAAATAATATCAATGTCGAATAACTGGATAACAGAATTTGTGATCCAACTTTGTTATCGAGACCGAGACTGCTTCTTTAGTTTTGCTAATGATGTCGGATACATATGTGTACGGTAAATACAATAAACATGTTTATTGTGAATTTGAACTGAAGAATGAAATAATTAGGAATCATTTTTTTGTTTGTTGAGTTACTTACTCGCTGAACTAGCATTGTTTCAAACATGTTTGCATGCCCGCCTGTCGGTTATACGTACAAGTTTTAACTTATGACATTTTTAATTGGCAAGACCACATTGACTGTAAACAGTCAGATTTTTAAAAATAAAATTGTTTGCTTTACTTTTGTCACTATTCTATATATTTCAGCAGCTTCCCGGATTTGATTGTTTGCGTGTTTGAAAGACTGAGTTTATTGTTTATTCCACGAGCACGTTGGTGTAATTGGATCATATTTTTCATCAAGTTTAAGATCATATTTTTATCGAATTCTCACCTATTCAGCTTCATAATTATTGCTGAAAGTATTGATATTATTTGTTTTTCCCTTCCCTCGTTAATTTAGGAAAAAATGTTAACATGATTAGCGTAAAGCTTATGCACGTGCTTTTGGCAGCATGTTTAAAACTAAAAAATAAACATTCCCATTAATTACTTTTATGTTATCGAAGCAAGGTGATGCGTGATACTAAATGATAGCTATAAAACGAGCACGTTGGTGTAATTGGATCATATTTTTCATCAAGTTTAAGATCATATTTTTATCGAATTCTCACCCATTCGGCTTCATAATTATTGCTGAAAGTATTGATATTATTTGTTTTCCCCTTCCCTCGTTAATTTAGGAAAACATGTTAAAATGTTTAGCGTAAAGCTTTTGGCAGCATGTTTAAAACTAAAAAATAAACATTCCCATTCATTACTTTTATGTTATCGAAGCAAGGTGATGTGTGATACTAAATGATAGCTATAAGTTATGGATGCTATGATAAAAAAACCCATCGAGTTTGCATGAGCGAGAAAAGTGTCGACATGCGTGGATAAAAATAATGAAAAAAGGCTTGACTGGGTAAGTCGCAATTTGGGAAGACACTTACATGACAAATGCCTACTTGCAAAAGAGTGAATAGTTAAACAAATAGTAGCTTCAAAAATTGAGATGCATTGAAAAATTGAAAAAATTGAGGAATTATATGTAACAGTTTACTAAATGAACGTCTTGTAGACTTTCCCATCATTCACACTAAGGACAGGTATTAAGCATATCCGGTTGAATGGAGCAGTTCTTGGAATGACATGGGAAACTATTCATTCTTAAAGTGTAAAAATATAACTGCTTCGATTTTTTAACTACTTTCTTTCTTAGTAAGTGATTGGTATTAGCCCAAGCAATTTTTTTCTGCTTGGTGAACATGCGTAACAAGGAGCATAAAATTCCCGTCCCAGGAATCACATACCTATATAAAATTGTTTTTCATTGAAACAATCATAATCACACGACATGTCTTTAATAGATTCTCTGCTGCTTGCGTCATTTCAAACCAATTCTCATTGTCCATACAAACAGTATTGACGCTACATTTCTTACGCACAACCACTCACGCTTGGAACATTCATACTATATAGTTAAGTTTGAACATTTTGTATTTCCAAAACATGTTTTGTAGACATGTATAATAGTAATAAAAGCGATGGTGAAGACATTGTATTATTATGACAAGAGGGAAATGTAAGTTTCTTTCACCACTCTTAACTTTACCTAACAACTTACGTGCGTAGGAACAAGTTTTTTTTGAGAATATGTTAAAGTGTTGTTATGTCTATAGAGTTCCCATTCTGAGTTTCTTCTCTTGTCGATTCACAAGAATTTGCCATTTGTGAATGTGCATGAATGTAATAAGTTCTGGAACATACTTCCATATATCTCTGTGAATGATAAGCACATACGCATTTCTCTTGAGTCACTTACACCCACAACTTTATATGATTCTCTGACGCTGATAAGACACCCAGATACATATAGCTTCTCCGAAAAAGAAAGATCCTCTTACCATTTTCGTGCGTACGTGCGTGATTGCGTACATTCTTCCCTCCGATCTGTTGTCTTTTCTGTTCATGTATGTATGTGTTTTTTATTACACACAAAGATACTTGCAAGTGCGTATAGCAGCAGCACATGATAGCACAGACCCATTCTGCTCTGTTTGCGTGCTCTAGTGTGTGCTCACAAGGTAAAAGTAGGCAGGCATGCTGTGTAGACTAGCACTTATCAAGCTATCTTTAGAAAGAAAGATATTCGTTAGGGAGCCTGAAACTACATTCTGCACGTGTAAAACAGAAAGGGGAAGGTTCGATGAACCCCCTAACGCATATCCTCCCGCTCGGTATGTTCCACCCTCAAGAATTGACGTCATGGTCGAAATGTGATGACGCTCTTCCCGAGACGTCACTGAGCAAGGAGGTGAACAAAAAGTGGAGTATATTATTCATGCATTTATCATTCAACTACAACGCGTAATGTGCGAAACGCACAAAAATGTACATTTACTTATATATTTACGTTCATTCATATATATTTATAAGGAAAGTATATCAAACATGTTCATATAAAAAGCTACTCAAGTATACTGCATATTATCTCCCACGCTATTCAAAATTATGGCACAAACCTTTCTCTTGAAATGCTTTTAGTCTGTTGTGTATAATACTTCACTCTGTGAAAAGGTGAGCGTTATAATCTTTGGCTTATTTTGTATACCAAAATAGGTACACATAGAGTATCGTATATGCCTTTCTTCTATACGCCTACAACTAGACATACTTATGACTCTAAGAGTTGAAAGTGCGTACAGGGTGGGTTCACTCTCTCTCTCCCTCTCTCTATAGATGCTGATATAAGCACCCAATGTGCGTAAGCTAAGAATCTGGTTTCTCAAAAGTAGGTCAATCTCTGATTATTGCCAAGGACGTGCGTAAACACAAAATTATAGTGGGTGCATACATGTATGTTCTTGGTTTAAGCTATATATTTTGCTGTATGAATATCACTAAATGACGGAGAAAGTTGCAGAAAATAAAGATGCTTAACACTACTTTTTCCCCTCTTAAAATCATTTCTCTTCTTTCTCCTTCGGGTTATCATTTCTCATTGTACTTTTACAAGAAGAAAAAGCAGGCAGCCGTTGACGATGAAAATCATTTACTATACTTTCCGTTTCTATATAGGTACTTATTTGTATGTATATATGTTTTGTAATGGCACTTATTAGTATGCCTATTATTACCATGAAAGAGTTTATTTTCCTATTTTTCTTTGACTACATCACTGGATCATACTTTATAGGATGTATATATAATAGTAGTTTAGTTTGGCAGTTTATATATATATAACCTGTATGCTGTGCAAATTTATACTCACTGACGCACAACTTTCCAAGTGCGTGAGCTTTCGCAGTAAGCCACGCAAGTAGATACGCACATTTCTGAGCTTTTGCGTAAGTTGGTAGAAACATACAACAAGAGAGAGAGAGATAAGGGAATAATGTATGAATCAGATATGTAGGTATACAAAGTGTTTATAAGAGGAACTGGGAAAGGAAGCAGAGAGGATGACGATGATTACACTTTCATTCATTCTCTCCCACTCCCACCATTTCATTCATACGCACTTTCCACCAGCTTCTCGTCGGCTGACGCACATTCCATGTACGCATGTTTATCTGCATTCATTCTCTTGCTTACGCACATTCGCTCCCTGGCGTTTATAATAGACCTTTTTCGGGTTTTTCTGTTTTGTCTTTTTATCGTGTATTTGTTCACACAACTTTCTCCTACAGCTCTCTCAGCCTTCACCTTTCTTTAAACTACTGAGTGACTGTGTTGGTGATGTTCACAACAACGAAGCCATTTCAAAACCTTTTTATGAATAGGCTTGAGTTGAGCTGATGTGAGATGAAAGAAAATTGAGAACTATTTGTAATAAAACATATTCGTACATGACAAAATGTTATTATTTTAAATCGTTTTAGTTGCGTCCTGTACAAACTAACAATAAAGAAGGTAACTGTAAACATGACAAAGATCACCTACTAGTGCCCTATTTGATAAAAAAGTTTAACAATAAACAATTCATATTACAATTTTGTGTTTTTTTCGCTAACAGAGAATTGAAAATGTTGGTTTTTTGCTCTGCCCTACTGGGCCTCAAAAAAAGAAATGAAGAATTAGCATTTACATTGTACTCGATTGTAGGTTTTTAGTACTACTACAGCTATTAATACGTACTAATTTTAGATTTGAAAAGCCAATATTTATACAAACATTCTCTATTTTTTCTTTTGAATGTAAAAAAGCGGCGAACTAAAACTGCGCCTTCGTTCTATTTAATTAACACACTGTTAGTGCGGACATCGGCATTAATAGAAAAGACGAATTATTGTTGCTGTTAAATTTAAAGCAGTTCGAACCTCAACGTAGTTAAATATTAATGAACTGATGTTACATGTTTTCATAAGGCTGCGTCAGTAGTGAATACTTACATCGAAATCGTCTGCAAGCACACAGACTTTTCCACAGAAACAAAGTAACAAACAACGTTAACTTGTGATTCCATCTTTTAAAATTTGATAAGTTAGAAGCTCATGCAAAAACGCCCCATTTTAGTTTTCCATCCCTCCGTACACAAGGACTTTCATCCGCTACTCGTGGTACTTACATGCCAACTTGCACTATTTGGCAGTGAAAGTTGACATATAATTGAGTTGACAACGGTAGCAGAAGTACACATTAGATTCTGTCATAATGATCCAAATTTTTTTTTGCTAATTCAAAAAAGTATATTAAGTTGTAAAAGGAATCTTCATTACTTATGGATTGCATGCATGAATGCATGTATGGGTCGCATCTATCAATAAAACTGCTTTGGAAGAGAGAAAGAGAGAGAAACGGCAGCGAAAAGAAATAACATTGTTAGTGGTAATAGGAGGAGGAGGAGGAAAAGCACAAAATGAGCTGTATGGTTAACGCACCAGTGGAATAAGAAGAGTTTCAAGTTGACTTACACACTGTATGGGTGGATGTGTATAGAATGAAGTGATGACGATTAATCTAACCCTGGCCTAGCTTTCTCCCTTTTTTACAGCATCCCGGCTGACGCACATTGCTAGAGATATTCTTCTCTCTCTCTCTCACTCACACACACACACACACACACACACACTATAACAAAGTTACGACTTGTTAACTTACACCATTTCCCTTTCCACATACATATACACGCAGTGCATACATTCATAACCTTACAACAGAAAATATATCTCCAAAGTTGCTGGTTTACGGGGAACATATTATAAAACATGGATAGACATTTTAAGGATAGCCAGCTATTTAGAAGTGTACATATTTATTTATCGGTGTATATTCATTCAAGTTCAATATAGACATCCAGTCAGCTACTTGTATAAAAACATAAATGAGGCAAATGGCATGGCTTCCTGGTTGATGCAAAAATATTTATGCTTATAGTCAGTGGATTCGCATATAGCATTAAATCCTTGATACATACTTTCTATATAACAAATATGTAGTTGCAAAATGTAAAAAAAAAGATTCGCGATATGGTCATACGCATACCCACTACGCACAAATGCATGTACATACATTTCTTCAATGTGCGTCAGCAAAAGGAACAGCAGCGGCATCATCATTTGCTCAATCTCAAAGATCTACATATACTGTTGTATATGCCTACACTAAACTGTTTGCTAATACAGCTATAGAGCCATACAAGTAGGTGTGCTTCATGTAGTACATCTTTTTGTTACGCACAAAGAGAGCACTTGTGCAAGTCGATCATTTAAAGCCCTTCACGTTGCCTCGTTCATGACAAAACAGGATGGGAAGAAGAGAGATGAGGAGAAATTTCTTTTTTGGACGTTGGTAAAAGCCAAAATAAAATAACTAGATAGAGAGGAGAAGTCTTTATTTTAGCTTTTTCCTTGTTGTAAATGTTTGGTGGTGATGCTAGCAAGGGAGGGGAAGGATCATAATGTTTATTACGCAAATGGGTAAAAAGGAAATTGCCAAGGGCTATATATATGAGCCAGTAAAATGAAGTAGACTTGATGATACACTAGTTGAGAGATAGACAGAAGGAGAGAGCGGACTCTGATAATAATATAGTCTGAGGGGAAAGTGATGAGGTGTGCCAGTGATGATGATGATGATGAAGTTGATTCTGAATCCTTTATTAAGCATTACTAGACTCGTTCTGTTTATACAGCCAACTTTGCTTTTAAGAATTAATCATCTTTGTCAGTCAGTTTTCTCGCAACATGTCAAGGTAGTAACTGGATGTTATGTACTGAGTATCCTCCTCCCCCTTCTTCTAGACTGATTTTCTCTATCAATCAAATATACTTTGACGTCTCCGGCAAAAAGGTGAAAATGTTTGTCGAGCATGGTGAGTTTCGTCTTACATATTAGTTAATATACTAATTATAATAATACCTTATGCTTCGAGTTTCAATTTCGATCAACAAAGGTGTTTCAATTTCAAAAAGACTGCCTTCCGATTATGTTTCCTTCAGCTCAATGAAAAAGTTTTCCATAATAATAACGCGACAAAGAATTTTACAAGATGAAGTACTAATGATGATGTGCCACTAGATTACGGTGGTTTTCTTCTTATTATTATTATTCTGTTTTGTTCTAGGAATTTTTTAAGAATATTATTAATACCATCTGTCAGAAACCGACCACCGGTAGTTTTTTGTATGTAGGAGCCTTTGTAAAGGCTCAGTTTATTTTATAAGAAAAAAGTAGGTGCGAGAAGGTTTAGAGTTGAGATTTTTGGCACACACACGTATTTAAGCATTGTAAACGTAAGAAATTTAATAAACGTAGTTAATTAATTGTCGCATCAAGTTAACCGCGCTATCATTCCATTTCTGTCACCATCTTTTATAATCCGAAAAACATGTCACGTAAAACGATGCGCCTCAAAACCATAATAATTCAAGATTCCAGCTTTTACTTTTGTTATACCAATCTAGTTGAATGTTTATTCAACGCAAAGATTACTTTTATCCAGGATGATCAGCATTTTACACTTGTTGTGATAATTATGTATGTGTACACGTTAACAACGCTTCCGTCAACGATTATTGTTCAAACTTGGATGAATGGAAGGATGATGATAATGTGATTTTGCCAAAAGGTAATATCATAATCGTGCTTGATTATGACGATCTCTTTCATCTTGGCGCGTATAATCAGCTCATATTCCTACTATCTTTGTGCAATATATGATATGTTATGGTATGGTAAAATTGAATTCCGACTTAAACATTATTGATTGGAATAATGAAATGACACATGGGAAGCAGACTTTGGTTTTTCTTTTCAATAGATATTGTATAAATAACTTATAGTTTTACATGCTACGAAATTTAGATGGTAGTGAAGGTGAAAACGAAAAGGGTGGATAATTTTGGGCTTGAAATATTTTCTGATTTTTGTTCCACAAGGTTTTCTTATACTTTGCTCCACTGAACTTTATCAGATCTGCCCAAAAATGACAGCTACAGTATTTGGATTGCACAATCATTGATACCAACCAAATAATGCAAGATGATGGACGCATATAGGTATCCACGTAGGTTTTAGTTTCAAAGGATGGAGATTTACAGCTTCCACGGATGTATAAATGTGTTCTATATAGCACACACTTGAAAGAGTTCCCCTTTGACATTCTCTTGAAGATAGATTTTTTTTCATGTGCCATGCATGCTGACAAACTGAGCTATTCTTGGATTCGCGATTGCTATTTTTAGCTCCATATGAAGTTTTGCACATAATATAGTCGTACCAGTCATGAGACTAGTGCTAATGCTGCTGGAATGCTCAAAATAGAAGAAGTAGAAAAAGAAGAAGAAAGAAGAAGAGTGAGAGGACCAACTAGTTTGGTTTTGGTATTTCTTGTGGTATGTCGCATCATAGGCCAGAAAGCTGTATATTACGCTTACAAGCATATAACAATGTCCTATATTATGGGAAGATACACATACGCATATTATCCCACTTTTCACAGAACACCCTGCCTTGTCTGGAAACTAACTTGATAGCGTACAGATATATAATAGATATTATTTTACGTACGTCAACGTGTGTTTATATGTACATATTTCCATGCATTTACGCACAATAATGTAGAAACATACACGCATTCCTGCCTGGTCTATTATGAGGTCTGCTTTCATTTCATCGTCATCACTGTAATCATTATTTTCTACCAGGAAATCTCATTATAGCCCCCGGTATAACCACACTCTTATAAAAACTGCATAGATGTATATAGCAGTTGCTGTTTCTCTCCCTCCCTATAGTACGCACTTTCCCACATTCGCATTCAGAAACAAAAAGTTGGGGGACACACATCTTTGAAAAGAGGAATCCGAAAAGTGCGTATGACTTCCCGAGAGATACCGACGTGGTATCGTGATGCAAAAGAAAAAAGTTGGCTCCGGTTAAAATCATACTCGAAAAGTAAGTCAGTAGTATGCCTCATCCGTATATTGGTTACACTCCTAAAAGAAGCATGTATCCGTAACATTTAATTGATACACATATTTTGTGTGTTCAACTTCTTGCTTCTCAAGCTTCTTGGATATATACTTGANAAAAGAAGCATGTATCCGTAACATTTAGTTGATACACATATTTTGTGTGTTCAACTTCTTGCTTCTCAAGCTTCTTGGATGTATACTTGAGTGTTTGAATGTGTGAACACCTATTTCAAATCATTCTTTGTTTTTTCTTTGCATCTTGTAAGTTCTGTGATACTCGGAAAAAGGAAACCAAAGTGTAATAGGTGCTGCTGCTAAGCCATTTTTTGCGAGCAAATATCAGACTCACAACAACTTTTCCATACAAACTTTTACACTAGCTAAGTATTTATTTGCAACACGCCATACAGTAGTATTGTAATATGGTTATATTTGCTGTGCTATATGGCCTTAGTATATCATGCAAAAAACAGCACACCGTGTACTCTTGCCCAAGCTGCCTGCCTACTGCCTGACCGTGAGAAACGGCATAAAGCTCAAGTGACACAGACAGATGAAAGCGTTTCCAACTTTGCGGAGCAGCTACTTACCCAACAAAGCTATGCTAAGCTTGTTCGTTACATACGTAAAGCGGTATGTATAGTACATTCATGATGTATGTCTATGCCTGACCTCCAAAACAACAGCCAAGGCAACTTCTTTACGCACTTTCATTCTATTTTCGTCCTCCACTTCTTTCACCATGCTCACTTTATTTCACCACAAGCGGGTTTTATATCAATGACTTGCTGCTCTCCAATAACAACACCCATAATCTTATGACTTATTGTTTTTTGTAGAACATATGCATAATGAGCATTGCCATTGATTGTTATTATTATGATGACGCATTATATAAGTAATAATATGCGTGTACAATATTTCTCTTTGTGCATGCTCAACGGGATCGATCTCCTCTAGCGTCAGCATAACAAAAAACCAGCATTCTGGAATAAATACTGAGCATTAAGCAGCTCAATGAAAAATTCAAACGGTCAAACGGTTTTTTTGTTTCCTTGCAATTCAATGAGAAGCAAAACAACGCTTCATACCATCTGGCATTTACTACCTACAAAGGTATATATCATTTCATACATTAATTAGCTAAAATGCTGTAATCAGGAATGTGGCTATTCTCTATGAGGACGGTTAAAGCACTGTTGTGATGACTGACCAGTGTAACTTGTGCACATATACAGGCTAATTCACAAAGCTTACTCTCCTTGTAGCAAGCTAATAACGCTTTGTACTATTATTACTTGTGGGATGATAACTAGAAGAACAGTTTCAAGCAAACAGGCGAGCGATATAATAGAGAATGAGAAGCAACCTTGATTAAGCGTACAGCGGCACTCCCTCCCTACCTTTCCTTACGTCATAGGTTGTCCTACTACCACTTGCACTTCTAACAACATCATTGAACATTTAGCATGCATCGTAGTCCAACCAAGCAGCATTGCTAGATTAGTATATTGTGAATTTGGATTATCTTGGAGATGGAGGACGAACTATATATCTTTAAAAGTAAAAGGGATCATTAGCAGTACAAAGAAGGACTGCCTTAGCAAATTCTGAACTAATAATAATAATATTATCAGACGTGTTTGACCCATACTTGTCCATCCTGTTTTCATTTATCTGAGAATATTCACAAACTTTACCCAGTGAATGGCAACATAACTATTTTGTGACAATCATTTGTTCCATATTATCTGAATTGCCTCTTTGTAACCGAAGTTTTACTGGGGAAACTGAGATCACTTACTAGTACTTGATTTTCATTGGGTTTTATGATTTTGTAGCAACACAATTTTGGATTAGGAAAGTAGGATTTCACCACCGATTTGCCGTTCATTTATCCGTCACGTAAAAGCTTAAACGGGTACTCCATTCAAAGTTTTTACGGTGCGATGCAATCTTTAGAAAAGGTGAAGCTGTCTTTTGGTATAGGACAGATATAAATACATAGATATATATACCTTGATGCTAGTTGATCAGCATTTTTGGAGCCGTTTATTATGGAACTTTGCTACAAATTTTGAAGGAATAAAGAAAATAAGATTTCAACCTTAAATTTGATATTAAACAAAAGGATCTGTAACTCATTTTGCCGCTACTGATGCCAATCATGACAATTTATGATTTTTTAAACCGAATTTTGATACAAAATAATACAACAGGTATTAATGTATGTTCAGATCATATCTCAACTGTCTGGGTACCATGATAATTCACAATACCCCAAATATAATATAATTCGGACAAAAATTGCTTTATGCCTATAATTTTGGATAAGGATAATCTCAATTTCCTAACCAATTTTTACAAAAACGTTACAAAGATGCTGAAGATTGGCAAATTGTAGAGAAGACATTACAGCATTTTGCTGTAATTAAAATTAAATTTCGTTTTTAAATATTCCAAGAAACCCTTGTCATTTAGCATGTTGTAAACAGACATACAATTAATAATAGAGGAAGCATTGTTATTCAGTTCCAAAAAGATTTGAAGCCCAGACAAACAAGGTCTATTGTTATTCAAAAAACAAGAATTGCTGTGATAAGAAAATAGTAAAAAAGAGTTTCGAGTGTCTATTAATTTGCATATTGCATACAATATATGTGTACCTACCACCCAGTAGCATGCAGAGAGCAACTGAAGAGCGACATGGAAAATGGGAAAGGTCAGATTTGGAATGGAAATGCGTAAGCAGCGGAAAAAACAGACGTGCAGCAGGGAAGGTGGCTGAAGCTGAAACAAAGGTGGTATTTGGTGGTTGAAAGAAAAGCATAAAGTAAATATGATGGTTTAATAATAAAACGTGTTCAAACAAAGGTGAGTGAGTAGACGACTAGTTGAAGCAGACCCTGAAAATACTTGAAAGTTAGGTTGGAAGCGAAGACGACAGTTAATGACGTCGATCTACAGTCACTAAATTCATTTGAGATACCTTAGTGAAATTGAAACGATTACTGGCACTTCTCTGTTCGTCACCATAAATTCCTTTGAAGGCCAAAGAGTTCCTTTCTCTAACAATACGTTTGTAGTACGCTTTGTTATGAATAACATGACGCGATGTAAATACTCATGTACATTTGGGCAAGCCATCCTCGTCAAATGACATTTCACAATTGTATTGAAAAAGGAACTTTTCATGATTGATGTTTGTTTCACCAGTAATGCCTGCGTAAATTGATGTTGATCATGAGCATGGCAAACAACTACATCTAGATACATACAGAAATCTTTATTTTTATATGATTATGGTGATGGGGTCCAAGATGGAGTATATATTGTGGGAGATGGGGTGATGTAAATAAATAATGATACACTACTCAATGCGTGATCATATTTTCAGTTTAACAAGTGAGCGACAATGAAAGGTCTCTCAAATTACTATTTTTTCAATGAGATCATGATGATCGCTTTACATGGTTCGTGGTTATAAAATACGTCAACCATAAGCTTTAAAGGAAAGAAAACTTTGAAGTATTGACATTTAATTTAAAACGCTGCATTTGCCGAAATTTTAAAAAAATGATTTCATTTTTTTCATTACATTGTGAATGTTTCTTTGAATTCAATGGTTTGCAAGTACTTGTATTATAAATAATAATTTAATAATAAATAATAATACTGATGTAATGCATTCCAATATTTTTTTCATGTCAGTTATATGAGTATATATCTGGTATTTAGCTGATATTTAAGTCAGCGTGCAACATAAGTTCTATTAGAAATTCTTATTTATTATACCGTGCTCATGATAGGCTTCTTGGTTTTTGACTGATTGTTTTAGGTTTCCCTCTGCGTTTTATAAAGTGGCATCAATTCGTTTGTATGAACAAAGAGAATCCCAACAAAGTTATTGAGTATAAAGCTAATGTTTTTGTATTTAAACCTCTTTACAGTCAATTGGTTTAATTTTATCTCAATTTTCTGTTTTTGTTTAGAAAGGTTTTTAGTTTTCTTAAGTTACAAGAAAATACTAATTGAACTCATGTAAAATTACATCAATCGTATTAATTTCATTTTGCGAGCTAGATGCTGAAAAAACAGGAAGAAAATATTGTTCCTCGTATTTACTTTAAAATATGTAACTAATTTTAAAAACATGCCCTTGTACATGCTTCAAACGACAACTTTTAGAAAGTAGTCGGGTGTTTCAAGCACTTTAAGTACTTTTCATATGCGGTAATTACTTTATCGTATATGACTTGAAGAAGGAAAGATTTTTGTTTGTTGAGTACATCTAACAAATTTAGTCGAAGTGAATGTCAAGCACCGTAAATAAATAAATAATTTAATTTTTTACACAATTTCTCGCTACACGTGTTTTGAACAAAGAATTAATATTATGCCAGCATTAAAGTCTAATTATGAATTTCAGAATTTTTAATCTCAACAATAAACTTAAATACATTTTTCTTTAAAAAAATATATAAGAAGCGAATTTATACTTGCCTTGTCAATATCCAGTCTTTTGTAACTTTGTTAATCAGCGGAACGGTTGAAGCTTTGAGGCCACTTGTTCAGCAAAATTACAAAACGTTGCAAGAGAAAGCAGAATACACAAGTAAAAGGATACAATAGCTTCATATAGTTTTATCGAATTTCACAATCCCAATTAAAGGTAGGCAACATGAGAAACAAGTGTCACTGAATGAAAAACGGGGGCAAAAATTGCAAATTCCGAAGAACTTTGCAAACACAAATTTAATGTCTCACGGTTGCACAACTGCTGAGCAAAATCCTGTAGCTTCCCAGTGGATACAAAGTACAGTGCCAGTGCACAATGAGGAGCAAAGCCGAGCTGGCTCTTTCTGCCTCTACACATTGCACATGGTTTTTTGGTAGAGCGCCACCGTTTGCAAAATTTTCTTGTGCTCTGCATTGGGAAAGCGAATTTTTGGCCTTCTTGCTGCGCCATGGATGTTGTTGTGGGAGCTCGCTTTTGCAGATGGATATTCCTTGCTACATCGTCAGCGAGGAACTGAACCCGGGTAGGGTTTTGAATGGGCATTTTGTGAATGGAGCGAATGAGTGAATGGGGCTGGGAATGACGTCAGTAGGAATTGATTGACGGTGCGTCCACGTGCCGTTTCTTCTCTTGCTTCTCGTTCTAAAGCTAACATTCACTGTTGGAACATGGAAGCACATTTGCGTCCGAGAAGAAACTATCCTAGTTCAGCTTACCAAGCGAAATGCGTATGTGCGTGTGCCGTGCGTACATTATATGCGAAATGCGAAATCCTCTGACTCTTAGCTACGCACGAAGATGAGAGATGCGAAAGCTGGCTCTGTTCTCCTCTTTCCCTGCTTTCACTTTTTCCATTCTTATGAATGGCCAAGTTTCTAGCTCACTACCACCGCCACCGCCACCACCACCACTAAACACTCACTAGTATGTATATCTTATAATATGCTTCACATTGCTTGCAAAACAGCAAACCTGTGTTAGGAGCGAGTCTATCCTTACGCATATAAGAATATTATAGACTTCCTATAGGTATCATTACCCACGATTTTATGAACATGCAGATAGCGTCATTATTATTAATTTCTGTGCTTCTTCGTTTTTAGACTTGGTAACATACCTACGTTTTATTCACTTTGCTAGTATAAAATCCAACGTTATTTATATGAGATAGCATTTTATTGGTGCGATGGTTCCAAACTATGGTGACGTAATACCAAACGAGCAACTTAGAAAATGGATGAATTCATAATATTTTAAAGCAGTGTAGTGAATCTTTTACGATGCTTATTGCTATTGATATTTTGACAATTTGGAAACGCATTTTTTTGTACAATGTTAGATCAACTTTGCGAAAAAATACTGATGCATAATCTCAAATGGTCAATCATGTTTTTAAAGTACAAGTATTCCTTTAAACTATGTTGTAAGTTGTAACCGCATTTTTGTAAACCTGAAAATTAGGCACACAGATAAGTATTGAAAATTTATCAAGTGAATAATTATACTTTGTATTATGTACTAAGAATTGGTTTCTAATATTTACTATATTTTTAAAAACATATTTTGATGTAAGATGAAACCAAGTGTTAAGTGTACATATTGTGTTAATGCTATAAATTTCGATTAGTGTTGCCTGAACAAAAGGGGGCTCATCATCATCATCTGAGGGGCTATGAGATACATTATCAAAGTTGGGCTGAGGACGGATGCTTCATTCACTCTAATCCTAACCAGCAGAGGAGTAGAGCATGCAAGACGAAATGGGAAACGGGTGCGGATGGCCTCCCGTATTCAAAAAACCGCTTGGCTCGAAGAGATTCTTATTTCTCCGACAAGTACAGCTTTTTCAGCTAGAAAAAAATTATGAAGAAACAAGTTCGAAATTAGTGAACTCATCAGCAATTCCTGTATGCTGGACTCAAATGGTAACAAATTATCTTTTTCAACCTGTGAAACTTATTATTAATTACACTTAATTAAGATAAACATAAAATTAACAACCCACGTATCGCCTACATCATTCATTACATACAATCTGACTACCTACCTTAATCGTATTTTACGACAATTAAGCATGTAGTTTTTCTACTGTTCGTTGGCAATTGAAAAAGTATATATTATTTGCCAGCTTCGACTAGGGAGAACCCAGTATAGATTTGCAATGATGAACTTGAATAGTAAAACGTTTTATTAAAACTTTGATCCGTCACAAAATATTTAGTTTGCAAAAAAGTAACGATTTTTCAAAATTCATGATTGTAATGATTCAACTACTATTTATAGTTGAATTTCATAAGGATTCTAAGGTTCATCACGAATTTCAACATAAATTCGCTTTGATGATTTAAAATTTCACAATTTTGGCAACTTTATGAGTTATTGTGTTGATAGTAGAGAATAAGCACCCCAGTATTCTATAAACCTTACCATTACAGGTAAGCATACTATAGAGCTACGCGATATTATAACTTTTAAAAGTGCAAGTCCATAAAGGAAATGCAAAAATTTCAGCACGCTTGAAGTAAGGTGCTTTCAAGTTGTGATTATTTTTATACAGTTAATTAATTTTAAATACTATTTTATAAATAACATTGATTGAATAGACCTTGGAATAAATTATAAAACTATTTAAATACTTCAATAAATATTTATTAGTGACTATTAAAGCTAGATTATTATATTTTTACGGGGCTATTGTGTTCGTGTATGACGGATTCAGAAATTATTTACTACCTATATGCGTTAGGCCCGTTACGTACTTTTGCATTTCTCCGATTTAGGAATTAGCGAGCAAGAGCTAAACGTAGAGAGTACAAAAAGAGCAAAGAGTGCCATACAATCTTGTAAATTCAATGCTGTTATATACAGTTGTGGACGTTGCGTGTCATCTTATGCTTGCTATGGTGGTTGGAGCTGGTGCATTTCGCGAAAAGAAGATAGATCGAATGGAAGCTGGATAAAATATCCTTTCTATGCAATTTTAAACTTCAGAATTATTGATGATACTTCTCGAATGTAAATTCTTTCCGTTGTAAACTAAACAATGTCTGCTTGTAACTTGTAAAAGTTCAAGATAATTATCCAACCATCTCTAAAGAACCATTGAAAATTGTACGGAAGTTTCTATGGTCTGTATGCAACTTGATAATAAGTTTTTATATGCATTCAAATAAGGAAAACTCATTTTAGAAAAATAAAAAACTCCAATACGTCACTGTATTAGTAACAACAATAAAAAAAACACAGGGTCCCCTTTCGCCGAGCTTAGCACCGGTCCTTGTGAGCTTATCGACTAAAGTCAAAAGCTTTAATTGGATCTCCAAGGAAGCTCCACACCAAGTTTAAAAAATGGATTGAAGGATATTGCGAAATGAAAAATTAAATAAAAAAATGTTTAGTACTTTCTGAGTTTCCTCCATTTTTTCAAAATGAGGTTCACTCGTTACAATTTACGCAAAAACTTAATGTTAATTTACCATAAAAAAGCGTCCGTATAATTTACAGTGGTCTTCCCAACAAAAGTTGTCTCTCTCATGCATCATTTTCAGTTATGTTAACTGTGTGACATCTCTGCGTAAGATACATTTCATGAAATCTGAATAAATCAAATAATAAGTAATAATAATAATAAAACAACCCAAGTTCACGTTTCGGGATTAGGATCACATTTTGTAAATAAAGAGGCGAAAAACAAGCTACACATTTGAAAAACTTGCTATAAACTGCATAATATATAAATGCAAAGAACTCAAATCAGCCTATTTCAATGACATGATTTCTTTTAGCACACTGGTTTTTGGTTCTTTTTGCAATATGGTCGATGAATAGTTATTTTGTAAGCAATCATTCATTTTTATTATTCAGCGCTGGTTTCTTTTACAAGTTTTTGAAAATAAGTGCAACATTTGCATTGCGTTTGTTTCTTTTCTGACGTTCAAACTTTCAAACTAGAAATATAACAGCTTACTTGAAGTGGTGTTCAACAGAACTGCAAAAGAAACCTAAACAACATACCTACGATACACTCCATGTTTAATTAAGTAAAAATAAAAGTAAAAGTTTAAAAATGAGTCAAGCAGACGTTGCAATACATAAAGTAAGTAGAATTATCGAATTAATTGTCAATTTGGTTTTCACGAAACCGGTACTACTCAATTTGATGACTAGAAGCCATCATTCTTAACAGTGTGGAATGTAAATCTCTCGTAAAACACAACCACAAAGTACCACCAAGCTTTGTCTTAGCTAGTGGATAATGTGGATATGTTCTCTTTTTCATACAAAACCTACAACAAGAACAAGATGCATAAAAGAGGTGCTGGACAAGAGGGTGCTTTCCTCTACTGTTTTATGTTCAAACCCTTCTGCTACTCTCTCTTGCTCTCTTCTTTCTAGTTAATAAGTACGGCAAGAGAGGGCAAATCGGTTTAGTTGAGGAAAGTGCGTTTGCGTTCTATTTCTCTTTGATAATCCGTTGAACGGTTCGGATCCACTTAGGTGTAGCGTACGATTTTAATCTGTAAAAACTAAATGCTTTATAAAGAATATGTTTTTTATTTTGCTCACTTTCATAAATTTGGTACAAGACGCCCACATTTACTCCGGAACGTAGTTACTGACAAAATGACTATAATATAAAAATTATAAGTTCATTTTCCAGTGCATTGGTAGTAGTCTTGCAATTGTAATCATTTTTTTGTTTATTATTAAAAATGGATTTGCACAAACCATGATAAAAAATAAAAGCAAAACAAAGTAAATCAAGGAAAGTTGTTTTGCGAACTTAAATCATTGCCATGTCACTCCACTCATACCACACATTCAGCATTCGCTTTTATTTCAAGTAATTACGCTGTAAAGCAACATCTCTATAAATTGAATGTCCAATTTAACATTGTGGAATTTGCAAATTGACCAGATCATCTGAATGTTACCAATAAATTTGACTAGAGGAGAAATGATAAAAAGATCATGTGTGTAAGTTTGCATGCGATTTGTAAAAATTTACCGTTATTTGCTAACTTGGTCATGCATTCTAAAGGAGAGCTGCCTGAGACCGAAACAACTCCTAGAAACTAGCAGGCTGTTTCGCTTAGCAGAAGAATTGAGTTTGGGAAAAGTGTAATCCGTCCATGACATTGGCTCCGTAACTAGTACTTGCTGTAGATTTGAAACCAGAGGCAATATTCAAGTATGAAGATGAGTATCCGTGCATATATACAATCCATGTATTGGCACTGTTGGCGTTTCAGACAAATTCCACCTTGTTTTTTACAGAAGTCATGACTACTATGAAGAACGCAGAAGTTAACAGCCGGAGGCTTGAACACACACAAATGGTGCTCTTATACAGTTTGCACTGCTACTTGCTGAAATGTGAAATTGAGAGAAACTTACGGTAAGTCAAGGAAAGATGCAAAGAAAGAAGCATGTAAGGTATATAACATTTAGTAGAACAATCATTCCGGATAAAAAGTGAAAAGATTTTTTAATAATACCTTTTTTATAAGTATCAACTAAAGCTACTTATATTTTGTGATGTACATGTGAACGTATATCTGCATACGTAATCTTTCTTCTTGATGAATTCAACAAGTTTGAAAGATAATAACATGTAATCGATACTCGATACTATTTCAACTGTAGAATCAAAACTCTGAAAATTTATTTCTTGCGTAGACTTGAATTTCGTTTCAATTAATAGTCCGCGATCATTCTGAAACGTAGAAAATCATTCAAGTTTTTTACTTCCTCTTAAACACTAACTTGATTACGTATATTATGCGTTAGGTAAATATGTACATGACATACAATGTGTACACTCTATTTTCCAAACGATTGCAAAATCTTCAGTTACGTATGCATACAATTTTTTAACCTGAAAACAACTATCATATTGATCGACTACCTGAATTCATAATAAACCAACATATTGTTTGCCAAATTGTCATACAAAAGTTTTTATCTCTGAATTTCGATAATGTATAGTGCAGTTGAAAGTTTCAACTTGAAACTCTTCACCAGCCGTATTGGCGAGAAGGAATCACATGTATTCACAGCCAGTCTGTTAGGGTAAAAAATAAGTTTAAAATGTAAATTACTGTCGATTTCATGTGACAAAAATATTTTCGTTTTAAGCACTATATGTGCGTACAATTATCTATAAATATGCGTTGATATAAACATAATAGGTATGCTACATATAACTACCCACTCAGGAAATGTCTTGATCCATAATTCATAAAATATCGAAACTACACCACGTTTCCAAATTCTTCAAAGCCATGTGAGTGAACTGACAAGAAGTTCGGCGTGTAACTTCCTTGAACTAAATTTTGGACTGCGTTGCACTTTGCTCAAATCGCCTGATGCATTATAATATAATGTTATGATTAGTATTGGTACGTACCTAGTAATATGAACTACTTAAATTCTTTTATCGCAACAAAATAGTTTGCAAATAATTCAACCTAAAAAGCAAAGAAAAATGAAAGTATGACGACGATGCAAGTGATGAAATATGATTGACATTCTGACATGACATTCATGAATCACATTTTTTGTATATGAACTTATCATGGATAAACTACAAGAGGATGAGAACTAATTGCATAGATTATTTTTAAGACTGAATATCTTAAAGAATTTATTAGTGTCGGTTTACTTTTTATACTCTGGTTGCTTACGCCTCCAGTTTTTCATGTATTTTCATCTGATAGGTATACATTAAATTTAAAAAGGAGGAGCGTCTTTCATAATCACAAAACGAAAAGCTGCTGCCATTTCTCCTAGTGATTTCGCACGTATTTAGACATTTAAATAGAATAAACATGAAACCTGCTTCTTACTTTTGACAAACATGCTCTGTGGTGGTGAAAATGAAAATTGTAGCTAAGGCAAAAAAACAAGTTGCGACAATGACTTATGCTTTCAAGTGAAAGGAGTAGGTAGAGAGAGGCAGCAGCAGAATCCCACAGAAAAAAATCCTAACCATTAATGCGTGCATTGAATAATATGTTTATGTGTGAAGTGAAAAGGCTGCTAAAAAGTACATGACGTTTGTCTCGTTTACATCAAGGGACAAGATTTTTCGCACTGGCAAAAAAAACAGCCAACATCAACCAAGTTCGCTATTACCTATAGGTACTACATATACATGCGCATGTGTGTGTGTGATTTTTTGCACGCAGGCTTTCGGATTACGGGTTGAAGGAAAAAGAAGGTGCAACGGTACACGCTTCCGCATTGATGCCTGTTCTAACAAAACCAGGAAGTCAATTAGTATAAAAAATTTGGATCTCAACTCACATAATATATTTCTCCTGTAGATGCAGAGATGATGATACACAATACATAAAAGGAAAATGCTTTCATGGTGGTGATGATGGTGGCATCATTGTTGTTGAATCGCATCCAACAATAGTGGTACTGGTGGTAATACAGCGTTCAGAAGAAAAGAGAAAAGCATTGAATGGTTGGAGTTTTTTTTATATCATTGCTTGTAGTAATAATAATAATGCCTGGTATATAGCATGCGGGGCCAGTTGTTTCTCTCTAACTCGTCTTTCTAGATTTATATTATTAAATCCTCTAATGCATTATATAATAGCAATAACAATGATATTGGACTTTGTGTTATGTATAAGTTTGAAAAATGGAAAACTACACGGTGAGTGAGAAAGAACCGAGAGAATATTTTTTTGTTTGTCGGAGACTAGAATACCATGCTGATGCTAATGCTGCAGCTCAAAATATTTTTGATATGCATTAGATTTTAGATATCATCGCTGTATATATTCTCTCCTTTGTTGACTGGGATCTATATACAAGCTCCTGCCTACCTTAATACTACAGAGTGCATTTTATATTTTTGTTATTATCATCATCATCATCACCACCACCACCAAATGCGATTGCCCATGTACATCAATATTCTGGTACTGGTAGTGGCGGTGTTGGTGGTGGGAAGGAAGGTAAGCTTATTATTACATGGTACGATCAAAACGAAAGGGTCAACGGCCGGTCTTAGTAGATAGTTTGCCTGGCTCTTCTCCTGCTCTATGTGGCATCAAATTGCTTTATATTAATTGTTGATTCGGGGTTGGTACCATTTTCTGTACTACGTTCAAAGTAGGAACAAGAATACCAAGTTGTGGTGGTAGCGGCGGTGGTAGCACAAAAAAAGTTTTATAAATCTTTATTTAAACAAGTTGGTATGTTTATATGGATTTATTGTGTTCTTGGTATACCTAAACCTATTGCCAGCATGCATACACGCACACAAAGGGACGTTAATATATGCAAGTTTCGGTAGGAAGAAGGAAACCAGGAAAGACGGCTTGGGTTTAGGTATTTAAAATAACGTGGTTACTTCTCTGGCTCTTTTCTGCTTTGTATTCAATGCATTTTCGGTTTAATTGTATGAGATTATCTGATACAAACCTAGAATAAAACCATTGCTTATTTGTGAGTAACAAATTATATAATTAGTTTTTATTGAACATAAATACAGACGTAGGAAATGGAAACAAATGTATAAGCAAAAAAAGCTTTCTAGTGGAAATTTGTCTTAACTCATGCGTAAGTGTTAAAGTAGTACTTTAAATTTAAAGAAAAAATAAGTTTTCATCCAAGCATCTATTATTCGATTACTAGAGCTGATCAATAATGAAAATGTGTAATGGTAGTAGTCAATAATGACATTAAACTTGAAAATGGTGAAGGTCATGAACTTGCAAAAATTGAAATGTAATTACACGTTTTAAAAATGTGTCGGATCATCCCGCTTCAATTGATTGACGACATAATTTATTGCTCCACGTTCCATACAAGGCAAGAATAGGATGCCAAGAGAGACTTCATAGATGATTGCCATTGATAGGAAGACAATGACAACAAAAACGCAATCATTGTCATCCATAAAAAAATCAGACTCATTTCCAATGCCTCTACTAACATCTATGCATGATGTTAATCAAAAAAGGGAAAATGCAGGTCAATCATAGGAAAACACATTATAAAACATTTATATAATGAACGCTTGTTTTCTTCACAACTAGAAACTAATGAGTGATTACCTTTTTTGCAAACTTTTAATCTATGTTGAAAGCAATTAGTAAGTGTAAAGTTGATTTATTTGCTCTCTAGTAGTCAAAGACACTAAATTATTTTGTGCTCAGAAAAGGCAATTTCACTTTGTTATTTTCATGGCTTAAACCCGTGAGAATTTCTTTCTCAAATAAACAAGCGGTAGCCATTCAACCAGGGGTGAACTTTATTGAAGCATAATTTATTTCTTAATTCATATTTATCTAATGACTCCACTCACAATACCATGTTAGTTGTTAGCATTTGCATGTTTGCTTGACCATTTTTGCGCATTTGAAAATGAGAAAAATGCACATGAGTGTGCTCTGTTTGTTGTAAATAGGTACATTAGCCTTTGAAGATTCACTTGGCTGATATGATAGCAGGATTGGCAACATTTGGCGAATCTTCTCTTGGTTTTTGTTGAATCCTCTTTTCTACTTGTTGCATTGACATTTTAATCAGGAAAGGGAAGAGCCAAAGCATGAGTGCTTTGCTCGTTGTACCTTGGACCACTCACTATAACAACGCACGGCACAAAACGTCTCTTCTACTCTACAATGCGTGTATTCAAGGTATTTACCAGAACAATCGTTAGTTTTGAAATGGTACATGCA
>JAANSP010000217.1:0-26004 GCA_036850745.1 Homidia socia
TCAAGGTTATTGTAGAAATGGATAACATTTTACGTTTAGTTTTGGGGACAAACTTTTAATGTACGAGAACAGCATGAGGCATTCAAAAAATCTAATTCTCATTATTTCCCTTCAAAAAAAACTATTCACAATTCTACTTCAGTGAAATCAAACGTACAAGGACATATATACTTGACAACAGGTGTGTGCTTTACAAAGGTTTGGTTTTCATAGCTTTTTGACTGAAAGGTGATGGAAGGTAGGACCGCAAACTTCGACCCAGTTAGATGCAGAACCCTTATGGTTTATAACAAAATTGCTGTAGTACACTTACCGACATCAACAGTATTGTCTTCTTCATCCTTATCATCAGTATCTTCAGTTTCTTCAGCTGATGCATACCCTTTATCATCATAGATAGCCACATCAGAACACGCTCTAAATTCCTCTTGTGGACCACAACCAAGACCTTCCCTGGTCCCATCAGGACATGGCCCTCCCCAACTATTGGCAGCAATATATCTCCACTGCAGTACACATTGTGTACAAGTCATGTCCTTCGGCAGCAAGTATCTAGATTCAAATACTTTTGTGCCCTCACCGGGATAATACCTAGAGGTGGAAGAAAAAAAAAACAATTTAAAATGCATTTTTATGTTCGACCCATTTTTTTTAGAAATGCATTTGATGCTCACATCTTCTAAAGCAATCCACTAATGACAAATTTATCATTGCTGCTGTCTATACAGCTGAAAAACACCCTTTTCTACTTCCTTTCCAGGAAAAAATACCTAGAGGTGGAAGAAAAAAAACAATTTAAAATGCATTTTTATGTTCGACCCATTTTTTTAGAAATGCATTTGATGCTCACATCTTCTAAAGCAATTCACTAATGACAAATTTATCATTGTTGCTGTCTGTACAGCTGAAAAACACCCTTTTCTACTTCCTTTCCAGGAAACTTGCACATGCTTTGAAGAAGCATATATGTAAAACAGCTAATCTTTTAGGTATTTCTTTGTTACTAAAAGATTTTGAGCTTCTGATACATTAGATACCTACCTATACATGAAATGAAAATGAATTCTTCGAAGAGGCCTACATGGAACAAATACAATGAAAATACATAAAATTTGTTTCTTTGTGTTCTGCTCACCTTGGCCCCTCTCCATTTGCTTGCTTGAGCTGATGTCTATCCAAACACTTTTCACTGGCAACATTTCTTTGGATTGTTGTTTGGGCACATGCGGAACTCAAAGTATCCTTTGTGATTCGCTGTCAGCTCCACTTTAATTCGGATAATTGAGTTTTGGCGATATTTGCGAGTTATTATACCCTGAAGTAAAGAGGAAACAGGAGAATTAGTAAACGTTGCAGAGAGTGTTTTGCAATTCAGCTTTTTATAATTTCCATGCACGTATAATATGATATATCGAAAAATGTTTTATTTCCGAAAGTTACAGGAAAATATGAATACGTACCTGAGCATAAGTTCCACCAGCTTCATTGGGTTTAGGTCCATCCCAGGGATCTCCACAAACACCACACTTCCCCCCATTTTTCTGATGCTGTCTTGCAAAGCCACCACAATACAGTTCATGGTCATTGTAATTTGCCGTAGTGTTGAAACCATATCTAAATAAGAAGAAAAACAAATCACGTCAGGTAATCATCATCATCAAATCATCAACAAATCACTAAACACATTTTTATAGATGTACAAGAATTTCAAGGGAGCAGCGAGAAGGGTAAAAAAAAGCTGACAGATATTTGTAGGTGGTGTGAGTAGTGGTGTAGGCAGGGATTATAAATTTAGCACGGTAATGGTTTTCGCAATGCACATCATTAAGCACAATAAACTAAGGATTAGCTAACAATATGGCAGCATCGTCCTCACAGACATCAATTTTTCTAGCAACTTGTGGCAAACAAGCATATACATGCCATCATGAATCACGGCCAATAAAAAGCACCAACAACAACTATTCTTTTCTGCTGATGCTGTTATAATAGTCTTTTAATATTAATGTCCCTTAAAAAATGCAACCTGTACACTTTAACGAGCTTTAATGACGTATGCGTTTTCTTCTTTGCCATTTTACTGAAAAGCAGTTGATTTCATCACCGACAGCAAGTCTGATGTGTGGGAAATGGGGCACTTCGGTTTATAGCCACGCATGCTATTCTAGCCAAGTTAAAATGAACTGCGCTTGACACTAACTTGACATGTAATCAAAAACTGATAATAATAAATAACTCTACAAAAGTAAAAATTTCTAATTTGGTATTCTGAGATGATTGCTGGCGCGTGCCATTAGCCCAATCAGTGAACTACATGCTTTATTACTTGCAGCAATTTTACTTAAATAAATGCATGCATAAAAAGTGTACTTGTTTTTCATTGCTATACTTGGAAATTAAGATTGCAGTCATTAATGCAGATATAATGTTAAAATGGGCTCTATTTTTAAAAATAAAATAGATAACTTCAAAGTTAAATGAGCTTTGTTGTCGGTTGATATAGTGTCTCCTGCCTTCTTGCATCGTATCAATGGTTTAATTGCCCATGATCCCATTGCCAGTGCCCATATAGGGTTAACTGATGCTGACGGTGGGGGCGTTTATGTTCAAGCGAAATAATGGAGCAGGAAATTAATGTTGGTGGTTTTGTACACAATTTGTAATGTTTCATTAACCTTAACAATAAACAACTCTACCTTCAGTATAGGGATGAGATTCATTCGCCAATGTTGGGAAACAAGCGTTTATGCATATAATAAACCAAAAATCTCTGAACATACTAATAATATTAATAATACCTGCATATACACACAGCAGCCGTCGTTAAGATAAATTTAATCGTATCGTGAATCGTAGTTTACATTATTGTGAATGAACGTAAATTTACTGACACAGTAACAATTGCACAGTTTCTGTAATTTTTCGCTTATTTTTACGATTTACTTCGAGTAAAACCAGCTCACAACTTCCGGCTTTTGTGATGCTGTATTCACCGTTCTTGCTTGCTTGAACAGAGCGAGCGCCGTCGTCTCTGTTGTTAACAGTTTCATTACTTACGCATTTACGCATATCGCGGGCGCATGTACCCGAGGAACAAGATTTTTTTCTGTTATTTCTGATACGATGGGAAGATTTCGCGAATGTTTCAGTTTCCTTTTCATTACCACTGAAGGACACAAGTATGCATTATTGTAAAATAATAGAATCATTATATTATTTCAGACATTGCGTTACACTGCTGAATGTAATCAAAAAATGCCAGTGATATAAATATGTACATATATGGCAGCGCAACAGCAGCACAGACGTTTTGGTTGCATCATCATCAGCAATGTCTAAAACGGTTTTTTATGAAGACTAAATAAACAGCTTAATAGTATTATTAGTTTATGGGAACGCCTTACATTTTTGGTTTAAAAGATTCAACAGTTTTTAACAGGAATTCACCTTCACTAAGTAAAGATGACGTCTATAGGTAAGTAGGATATAAGTCTCAACTATCCAAAATTCAACTGAGTAAACTTTAATTTGAAATATATAAAAGCAATGCCGACTGTCAAAATCTGATTACACTGCTTGACTTTTATAAATCTAAAATCGATATTTTTATCATTCAAAGTATGTACATTGAAAACAACACAAGCTTATTTAGAATACAGTAAGTTGAGTCTTGTCATTTTTGGACATTTTGCTGTTCATTTGCACATTATTTATGAAGGGCGTTATAGGTCGTTACCGTTTCTTAATGCTTTGTACTTTAGTCTAAGAAATTAAAACACACAATAAGTTTCAGTTTCAAACTGACAATGAGTAGAAGTTTAGTAAACTGTATATTTTCTAGACCATCTTTCCCCTTATTAAAGAGCATCAGTAATCGGATTTAGAAATCTACAATATTATTTACTGAAGTAGGTAATTAAGGATATATATTTTGTTGCTAATGCCAGCAAAAAATAACTTTGTTTGTTACAAATATTTGCTCAGCTAAATGCAGAAATTACAGCATAAAGTTTCTTCCGTTCAACTCTCTTCTTCTTCACAGCCACTCTATAATTATGAATCATACCTATAAATTATTTATTATTATTAACTGTAAACTGATAAGAAAGTGGATTAAAGAGAAGATAGGTGCAAGTTTGAAAACACATACAAATGCAACATTTCTCAGGAAACATCGGAAGTTGGAAAAAGCTAATGAAACATTAAACGAGTCAAACCATTCAATCAAATAACTACTGTTTTCTTTTTAATGGGCGGCTCAATTTGCAAAATATGGGAATTCTATTAATGGGTACAAATTACTACAATTACGAGCAAAAAGCTTTTGCATTCAGTACGGTAATTCATCTTCTGTCGACATTTTATAGTGTAAATAAATAAAATATTAGACAGAATGTTTTACAAGTACATACTTAGCAATTCCTTCTCTATAATAATTGCAATGAATTAAAAACAGTGGACAAAGCCTAGTATTAAAGCAACGCATGAATACCTACTCAAAAATTATTTAAAAGTCACTCTAAAATCTTTAAATGCATGTTTTCCTTCTTTATAAGGAGTTTTGACAAAATAATCTCTAAATTTTGTCGCAAATTTTATAATGCCAGCATATTTACATGAACATAAAAATTATAGAGCTCCACAAAATACGTATACACACTACACACACCAGACAAACCTTCAACACTGATTTTCATAATGACTATTTTCGAAGAATGTTAACCTTTTCATATTAAAAGGTTTTTTTTGTATTCAAAAAAATCTGCCAACATCTTGTACCCATATATATACAGGGTATCAGTGTATTTGCTATACAGAGATGAACAGTACAAAAAAATATTCAAGAACATTGAGGCGTTGTTTTTGTTGAAATGCACTGCTGCAGCTTCAATTGAGATACGGCTAACGTTCATTATTATTGTTGTTGTTGCCTATTTTTATTTACCATGTTGTACTTAAATGTAAGAGTATGAATAATCATGCAAAAATCTGTTCTACAGCGTGTTGCTAACTTTTTCATTCTTAGCAGTTCTTACTCTGTAGTCTGTAGTATTCTAACTCTCACTTTATAGTTTAAATCTATACTACAACTTATATAAAACTAGATAAACAAATTTTTACAGAAAAAAACTTTACATTTATAAGATTCAAAAATAGGCCCTTTTACAACTGACAAGAGGAGAGCAAAACAATAAGAAGTGAGCTAGATTACTTCAGCGTCCTCACTCCTACGTACATCCTTAATGCTCATTGTGCAATTTAAGCATGGATTTTAAAGTGCTTCATGTATGCAAACTAGAAAAAGTGAGAAAAAAAGCGTTCACGAGAAAACGTCTTTTGTAGTAACAATAAACCTTATTTTATACATATTTCGCCTAGAAGATGAGATGTAGATCAAGCTGCTTTAAATTTTCGCAGTTTCTAAACTAAGCATGCATGTACCAATGTACCAAACATTTTGCAAATGAAAACAAACAATGCCACTCTGAATGATCTTGGTACTTTATTACAAACAAAGACGACATGGGATCCAATTTCTAATGAAGGTCCTGTATGGTTTTATTTATGCTTTCTTTCAATGACATCTTTAAAGTGACTACTTGACAGGAGTGTGCATAAAGTGAATTTGATTTTTTATTTGAATTCATGTAGTTTTATCATGTTTATTATTATCTAAGACAATCACAGGTGAAACACTTTGGACGCTAACTACAATTTACTAAGACATTTCACTTTGGCATATGAGATTATTAAGTTGATTGCATAAATCTGAAATATTGAATTCAAAATTAAGAATGCATCCCAATCGAATAACAATGTAAAAGGAAAGCGGTATCGACATGTTTTATTCAATTTGAAACTTTACTGCAAAACAATAACTAATTGTATGCAGCAAATCGCAGCAAACTCGTAAACAGAACTGAAGCAAAATAAAGATCATTTCATATCTCATCATTCCTTAATAAGAATATCGTTAGCGAATATAGTGGTGCTGATGGTAACGTAAAAACAATGAGCAGAGACCCTTTTACGACTTTAAAGATGATGGGAAAACATGGACACTTTTGATTTACATATAAGGTACCTAATAAAAAGTATATAAGAATTGCAGCATTACTTGTCTAGATTGTAACTCCCATTTAAAAAAAATACAGAAATTTTGTTTTTAAAAACCTCAAGTTTTACTTGCGTAAGGTCAGAAACTTTCTGCCGCACATAAACACAGTAATAAGTGCCTTTTTACGACAAAAATACGTGGAAAAGAAGGTCAGATGGATGAGTATCAGACTGACACGAAAAACAAGTGAGGTTGCATTTCTTAAATTTTAATAAGTGTTTTTGTTTATAGCTTCACCTTACCAACTGAGTATAATAGTTATTTTGATACCCTGATAAACTGGCAATTACAAGGAAAGTCTTTTCAAAACAGCATCCTTTCATTTTTATATGCGTATATGGTTGTAACTTTGGGGGGTAGGATAGCACTAATTAAGTATTCATCAGTTTTTTTGTATGAGTGCCTTCCATTATCGTGCTTGTACTTCAAAGGAAATTGCTGCATTATATTAATTACTGCAGCTTGTGCCGCCATTATGCATAATGATAATAATAATGCACATCTTCTTCATCATCATCATCGTAAATGAAATTTTATTGTTAACTTGGTTGGACTCTCTTTTGATCACCATCATCATCTCCCCAATTCACAGCACAATGGGGCTGCCTATCAACACAATGCCATTATAGTTCCTTCTTATGGTACTGGCAAACGCAAACATAAAAAAAATTTTGATACTACTTTTAAAGAAAATGTGGCCTCGCCGTAAATTTAAATAAAGAAAAAGTCAAAAGTGGTTGATGCAATTTGTTAATTTTTTTAAAACTAGGATGATGAGAAGGATGCGCAGTTGTTGTTATAACTGTGATAAATTCAGTTGTTGCATATTATTATCGTTACAAGGATCATAAATATTTGAAATTGCAACTTGCTGCATGTAGTAGAAAAATAATAGAATACAAAAGTGCATTACATTGGCTCATATTTTTCAAAGGTGATTTACTGTGATAAATTCACTTGTTGCATATTATTATCGTTACAAGGATCATAAATATTTGAAATTGCAACTTGCTGCATGTAGTAGAAAAATAATAGAATACAAAAGTGCATTACATTGGCTCATATTTTTTCAAAGGTGACTTAAATATAAACTGAAATTAAAAGTTAAAATGCAGACAGTAAAATAAAGAGTCAGGCAGGACTACCACTACCAAGCTTATCGCGATATTATATTATTACTTATAAGCAAAAATACTATAGCAGAATTATAAGCTTAAATGTTAAGCATTCAAAAATGAAAAATAATAAGGATCATTTATTTATTTTTTCAAAACTTACCTCCACATTGAAGATCGTGATGGTGGCTCAATTAATCTGCCATGGCCTTTAACCTCATTCCATGAAATGCAGAGCAAGAAATACTGTGATTATGCACCACATCCCTCGTGTGCTCTTCATCGAAGTCATTATTCTGTTGATGATGATTTCTTCCTTTTGTCTCGTTCTTCTTGTACTCCACACGATACTATTTACTGATGTCCTCGATTTATGATAAACTGTCGTCTACTGTTGCAAGTTGCAAGTATAATTAAATCACTAGCGATGCTGCTGTTGTTTTATCTTTTAGCAGAGCAATTAATCCTTTCATGTAAAGGAGTCGTGTAAGAAGTTATTCTTTTTTGCTTGTTTTTTTCTCTTCTTCTTCTTGTTGTTTCGTTCCAATATTTTCTAGATGAAAATCCCACGGTGCAACAATTTTGTGTAGATTTTTACCTTTATTTTTATTTATTTTTTTTGTCTTTTGATAAATATCTAGCCCAACTTGCTTTCGTCAAAAAAATCCTCTCTCAGCAAGCTACACTTTTCTCCTTAAATTTATTCTGTTTACAATAATTTGTAAAGAGAGATACTTTAACAATGGTTTGTAACAAACGCACTTGTGAACAATGTGCACTATTTGCCAGTTGAGATAATGATACATACACAAACAGGTAGTAGTATTTATTATTATTATATTGAACTGAATTTGTCTACGGTTGTTGTGTTGTTCTCGTTTCACCAGATCCAAGGAAAGGGTTTTTTCGTTTGAAATTTATTTAAACTAAAAAAAAACTTGGTTCAAAATAGATATTGCATACGTGCACGTACGCCACGATAACTCACATACATGCACATGACTACTTGTAAAAAACGTATGAAAAATAATCCTGCAAAATTAAGCCTACACCAACTGTGCTTCTGCCATAGTATTTTCTCGGTGGGACGTTACTATTATCAACTCATGGGCTTATTATTATCACGCTACAATATTTCACATTTAACGAAAGTAATTGTCACAGCGGCAGACGGCCACAATTACTGACAATAATAATAATAATAATAATAATAATGAGTTCTAATTTCTACGGCTGTTCTCACTTTTCGAAAAATATAATATATTATAATTCAATTTGTCAGCATTTGAAAGGCGCAGTGATGAAGGACGATTGATGAGGTAGACTAGATATACTATATTCATTGGTCAATAATAATATCTAAAAACAGTATTGCTGCCTCCTGAAACCTCAAAAAGTGTGCTTGTATAGATGAGATCTTCTATATTATAGAATCCTTTCCAAAGCAGTACAATAGGTGGCTATTGTATATTGTCGGCATTTATGCGTTCAAGTTGATAGAAAATGGTGACGATGACCGTAGAAAATTCCTAGACGTCAAATCTGTAACAATGAAAAAAACAATCAGTTAGATAATTTAATTAATTAGTAATTGCTCTCAGCAGCACCCATATTTATGCGACTCGTTGCGAGTGGGCATTCTCATCATCAACATAATTGACAGCCATGAAGTTTGGAATGAGTTGATGAAACGCATCAGTCAATGATCTAATTACAAGTTGCGTTGGCTTCTTGAATTAACAATTATACTGAGGATTGCATTATTTCAATGCTTCTGCCACACCAGCCCCAGAGCTCTAATTGATACTGTATTATTATTGCATGTCATGAAACACAACATTATTGTTTACATCAACCAAGCTAAACTTTAGTTTATTTTAGAGTTATTATATAGCTTAACAGACAATATATTTTTTGCATGCATACGCGTGTATGCGTTATAGTTTTGTAGAATTGGATTATTATGTCTGCCTGTAGGTGTGCGTCCGCATGTGTATTTGAGCAAGAATTATGGAAAAGTTCACGCCTTTGGCTCGCCAATTTTTTCTTTCAAAAACCATTATATCACTTTATACAACCTGATTATGAGGAGGAATCACCATGATGATGATGGTATTATTCATTATGGTTATTATGAAAGTTGTGCAAACTTTTTTGGCTCTTCCCACTACTGCTCTTTAAAGGAATAATAGCTTGGTGAGGGTTTAACTAATTATTTTGTTCTGCGCTATAATTAAAGGCGTTATATATGTTTACAGTAATAGGATTCACATGTATCAAGATAAAATTTAGAACAAATTCAGTCCCTCTTCCTAATTGGCTCTCCTCACTATGGACTCACTCATTTTTCTTTGCATAGCGTACCAGTGCAGTGGTATATTGATTTCGGCAACTCTCTGGCTGGATTGCCAATGCTTCTTGTTCTCTTATTAGTAAAATTCCTATTCTAGATTTTAATCAAACACACAGCCAAATATTCTTAGTTTTAAGATGTTGGTGGGCTACATGCATTTATTATGGCTATACCGTGAAATGTAACATGAAAAAACATTCTTATTGAGTGAAAATCGATTATGCATGCAGTCATGTGGTTCCAAGTGCATTGTTCACCTGTTCAAAATAATCTTGTAATAATATCTGCTTGAACTACACAGATGCACAGAGTATGCAACACAGAACATTGTAAAGTGCTAATGCTTTCATTTTCATGAATTAATGCATTTTTTTCTGATAAATTAGTTACATGTTTGCAAGGTGGGATGGAGAATTGGTCGTACGTTTGCTGTCAAAATAATTTATTGAGGCTGTTTCCTGATGAGAACAAAACTGTTTTCAAACAATTTAATTTATTCAAAAAGTGAGAACTTTATTTCTTTCCTAGTCACTTTCATATGCATAGATATATGATCATTTTTAATGTACGTTCCATCATCATGATGGCATATCGGATTTATAAAAGAACTTTACTTTTGATTTTTTTCGTTGGCCCAGAGAATACAGTCTTTCGTGGATTATATAATAGGTAATAACAATAATATTGTCTAGCCATATATTATTGTATTTTGGTGCATAGTAGTGATGCTGATTCCACACGGAGAACCGTTGACAATCGTAAAATAATGCATGTCGTGGACAAAATTACATAAAATCTTTGTCTCTTCTTAAACCTTTTGTGTTCACACACAAGTAGCCTACTTTTCATCGTCAAAACATTGAGTTGGACAAATTTGGGTCGTTAATACAACCAAGAAATTCATCTTCACACAGCAAAGGAATTTCATTTCATGCGTACACACATCCCCACATGTAGAGGCACATTTTACACACAAGTTGGACAGTTGCATTGAAACACCAAACTACGTTTTCTTTTAGGTGGATACCATGCCAGTCCGTACACAACTCAGCATATATGACTGAATGACATGTTCAAAATTTGACGGATGATTGATTTTAGAATTCCATTTACTACACAAGCTAGACACTTGAAGAGCATCAGTCACAATCACCTACACCTGCTGCAAAATATATTGAAGATGATGATGTGCTATACATTTTTGAAGCCATAGCAGGAGACCTAAATAATATATTTAACTGTGGCAAACAAATTTTTCAAGTTGTAAAATTGAGTGCGTTAAGCAAAATAAAAACGGAGAATGCTATGAATTGTTGTATATTATGCCATTTTTATTTCTACAGTCATGCCAACATGATATTACAATAATGCACCACTAATGCACAATCAGCAATGAATGAAAGTAACATGAATTCCTTTTCTACGAACAACGAAAAATTCACAGCGTCTCCTGCATAAAATGTTTTTGATACGCAAGTACGAGAAATGTTTCGAATACGCAATTAATTTGTAGATATGGTACGCCAATTAAAGCAAGTCAGCCTGTGTTCTCAGAGTGTTTAACAGTGTACCTAACCTAGTTTAATCAAAAACTTTTTTTATGGTCAGTAGTTGTCTCTAGATGATAGCATCTCAACTCCCAGGCACTACAGTAGGCATATACCTATTTGTTGTTGATATGTAAAATGATGTAGCTAAAAGTAAAAAAAAGAAAAGCTGAGACGCGTAATTAAGCCAATTGGTTGCAAGTAGAATACTCTACACTAGTAAATATTTAAGAAGTCACGTCGTCAATAAAACATGAATAAAACGCCAATAATACGTATTCAGACTACCTTTATTCTCCCTCCACATGCGCATCAGCATAATGATCACTATGATCAATATCGCCAATATCACCGTATAGCTACCACATTTAGTTTTTGCTGATTTGTGTGAATAAACCTTGCAGAAAAAAATGTGGAAACAAAGAGACTGACACACAGGCACACAGCAAGTTTACTAAAGCGTAAAAATAAAATATTTATTGCACTGTGTATATGGAATGTCAGCTCGAGATTAAGACTACCAACTTATTTAGAAGAGTAATCAAGATGATCAAATTACACCAAAGATAAGGAACACCCTTTGTTTTATGCACATGTTCGCAAAGGCTAAGTTGATGCATCTTTTATAATCTGAATGCTCAAAGAGATGATAGGCATGCATTTAATTTTCTATTTAATGAATGCAACATGCGACTAGAAATTGCAATTCCTCTAAGAAGTTATGATGATAGACTCATCATATCATCATGTTCATTTAATGTATTCGTTGATATTAGATAACAATAAAAATAGTTTCATAGACCTTACCAAGAGTTGTAGAATCTGAATAAATGCTATATATTTATTATTTTGATGATAAGTTGTTGACGGTGATAGGCGTATCAAGTTGGCGAAGGTTTCCCTTTTACACTGTTTTTTCTACACTGCTCTAAATAGTAATCTCAACTCAATAGATTTATTTGCACAAAAACTTTTCTTTTTAACTATGCCCACTACACCTGTCACCTTTCTCTGTGTATTTATCAAAGTACTAGATGACCGCTGCAACTGACACTAATAGATTAATAATTGGCAACAAACGTCACTAAGCGCAGATATAAGTATGTAAATAAATATTTATTGTGACAAGAAAAGCACGTTTTCTTTTACAATTAAAAAAACTATCATTTTATCAATCTTCACTGTTACTTAAACATTATTTATTAAATGCAAACTGGTGCTGTATATGTCACTAACTTTAAAAGTATTTCTTTTAAATCAAACAACAGAAACCACTCACATTGACAGAGACAAGTAAAAATTGACAACAACGAAATGCTACTTTGTATGAACTGCTGTGAACGACAAGCCACGAAATACTGAGCAAAGGTGTGTGTGCTCCTCAAACTAGACCTGACATGCACTTCAAAAAATTTGTCAGGTAAGAATAAAGTGTAACGCAAGTGTGATGGAAGGAAGGGCTCACCATAAAGAAACTTGACAAAAATGAATAGTTAAAGTAGGCAGCATCATTGTAATGTCAAGCCAATGAGTCCGCCTATCTTAATACAAGCAAAAACTAGCCACATTATGAATTTCTCAAGGGTACCTTTTTATTGCTTGTTTTTCTATCTAAAAGAAAAAAAGGTGCGCATGGCCTAAAGTACTAACAATGCAGTAGGGATCCTTGTATTAATCCCAGTGTATAAAGGGTAAAGACTGAAGTTGAAGAAAGTTTGCCAGGCAGGTAATACACTTGCTTGAGTAATGTACTCATCCACTATACACACACAGTAAGTTTCTTTAAAGCACATGAAGTCCTCTAAACAATTTTTTAAAATATTTTACGCCGCATACAGTGCACATTCGACAAGAGCTTGTCAAAAACCATTCTACCGAAAAAAAAGTTTTTTAAACAACAACCAGAACACCAAACAAACCACAGTTCCATGCAAAAAGGTTTTTTGGTCATGTATGCAAGTGTATACCTTCATTAATATTCCGTTCTCAAACTGACATCACAAAGAAAATTGACTGTCTCCTTTCTTTCCTAATACCCTTTGTTACAAAATGGAGGAAATTGATAGTAAACGACCAATATACCTCTGAACTGGTTAATATGGACTTTGAAGAAGAAGAACAAGGAAAAAACATTCTTTTGGAAATATCCATGCAGCTAAACATAACAATGTGCGTACGTGAGGAGCTGCATAAAGATTTAAATATGTCTTCCGTTTAAAAAAACAGGTAGTATTGAAGGTAAAAAGACAATCAGAACCGAATCAGTCGTTATAGTTTTCCTCTCTCAGTAGTACCAGATTGAGAATCGTGTAGCTACCCCCATTTTCCTACCTGTTTTCAATCGACACATTTGAATGAATGTGGGAATGCAAGACAAAAGCGGAAATTTCCTCATTAAAGTAGAAAAAGTATTTTTTTCCTGTCATTTCAGAGGATTGAGGATTTGTAACCAAGTTGAAGATATTTATGAATTTATGACAACAAGTGCATTCACATGACTCTTCCATTTTGTAAAAGTACTCATTCATAATTTTAAAAGGAGCTGCTCAAAGGTTTTTCAAAATATCCAAAAAATTCCAATGAAATGGATCAAACAGCATTAATATGACCAGATAGATTTAAAAAGCCTTTATATAACTCAGAATTTACTACGTATTATTGGTACATTCGTATTTTGGTGATTTTTTGTGTCTCATCAAAACCGTGTTGCTAGTAAAGGGTGAGAGAAGTCACAACTGCAGCGGCAACGTATGCTTCATGAACCTGAACTTGCATGCATACATTCGTTGTGCTCATGCATAAAACATTCTTTCTTGGTGACCATTTGCATGACCGACACTGGGAAGATGACAAAACAGAAGGGGAAAATAATGCAAACGACACGTGGCAAATTCGTTTTAACTACTTCCTTGCCCGTTCAAGATGCGCAGTGGGATGCAACGCTATCATGAATACTGATGAGATGAGCCTGTTGTCGGTGCCAAACTGTCTGACCTGGCCACTATATCCGACCGCGGATGGTTTTTTCCGTGGCCAAGTCAACCAATCTTTTCTAATAAAAATGATACGCTTCATTGCTAAGGTTTCTTTTCTTTCTTGTTGAAATTCAAACAATGACAAAAGTCAAGTTTGTGCATTGCTGCACTAACAGATGCACTTTAGGCCTCTTGCTCAGTCATCTTCTTTTGAAAAGACAGAGAGTTTACCTGAAAGTTGAAAACAGCATTAACTCTGCAGCATGTAAACTGTAAATCTGTTAACTAACAGATGCACTTTAGGCCTTTTGCTCAGTCATCTTCTTTTGAAAAGGCAGAGAGTTTGCCTGAAAGTTGAAAACAACTTTAACTCTGCAGCATATAAACTGTAAATCTGTTTCAGGTACGTGTTATAATTATGATATGTTTATTATCGAATCGAGATAGCTTATTATGGTTGATCAACTTTGTAAAATTTAGCAAGGTTGTAAAACTTTTACTACCGATAAAAAGAGGCGGTGGTGGTGGTGTGTATTGAACACTGGTTAAATTCGACAATGGAAAGAGGTAAAGATGAAAATGCAAGACGTAGATCCACATAAACCAAAAAGGGACACACATTTTATTATGTGCAGACAAATAACTCTTTATGTTGCTATTCACTTAATGCCGATATGCGGCTATCCCGAAACTTGAAAATTAATAACAATTGTAACAATAAAAGTTTAATTATCAAAGTGCTTGCTCCCATGCATTTACAAAGTATATCTGCAATTCACATGGAATATATATTTAAAAAGTCATCAAGTTATATACTGTATTTATACTTATTATTACTATTAATATATTATTATATTATAATCCAACAGGGATAATGCGGGTGCGTATCGTATTTCCTAAATTATATGACCCCCTCCAAGTCACACCAGACAAGTCGGAACCAGTGAGACCAGAATATGCATTCAACTTTTCGACAGCAGGTTGATTTGAAAAGACATTGAATGATGTGTGGCATTTGGCAAAGCAGTAGCAAGTTTACAAAAGATAAATTAAAAGGTTAAAGAGGAAAAATATGTAAATATTTAACTGAAAATGGCAAGACAGTCTCTATACCTACTGTGATCCATCCAAGCCTTTGCACTTCCTAATCCGGAGAAACGGCTACAAAATTCCAATGCAACTTGAACCTTAAAACTTGTCACTAGATCAAACCAGTAGTGTAGCACGTCGTTGCAAATGATTATTAAAATTTTTAGTGAGCGAGGGTCCTTAGAATTGACTTAAATATGGGATGGGTATACATAACCAATAAGTCTACAAAGTTTGTATGCTTCCTACAACAACACAAATAAATACATAAGCTTTGCTATAATATGCAATGGCTTATATTCTCATATGGAATGTTTTATGGAGTAAGAGTTGAGTGGAAAAAGACTGTTTTTCAATACAACATATCACTTGATTAAATACTTTGCTTTGTTGTAAAAAAAGGAACCCAACTGACAGTTCTTTTTCACTTGACTATGACAAACACAAACACGACAGGTACATAAAAATAATGCCAGGTGAAGCCTTGTGTGATGTCTCGTAGAATTTTCTCTCTGTCTTTGTGTAGGTATGCGTAAAATTTGTTAATGTTCATCTGTTGTTATATCCAAAATCTTTTTCACTTGACTATGACAAACACAAACGCGACAGGTACATAAAAATAATGCCAGGTGAAGCCTTGTGTGATGTCTCGTAGAATTTTCTCTCTGTCTTTGTGTACGTATGCGTAAAATTTGTTAATGTTTATCTGTTGTTATATCCAAAAGAATACTGAACACTCAATAACGAATTTAGCTACAACTAAACAAAAAATCTTAAAAGCAGCTTTACAGAGAAGAAAAAAAAACAGGTCTCAGCGTCGTCATTTCAGTCAGCACCTCCTTATCCTATTTCATTTTATCCTTTCATCCTCTTCTTCTTCTTCCTATTTTCCATTATTTTTATGAACACAAATTTTCTCTGATCACTAGCGGATAAAAAGTGCGGAAAATTAGTAATCCGTGTAAACAAGCTGACAAGATGACTGATAAGCTTCTTTTCGTTCATGATTCCTACATACTATACTACTCACCTTTGGCTTTTATTATCGTTCCTGTTAACGCACTCTGACAAGCTGTGCAGTAAAGTTAAGTGATTTCTTATTATTATTACTTTGAGCAGTGTAATATAGGAAGTGCGCACGCACCTCTACAAAGGTAGCTGGGTTTGTGGTATAGAGACCTATCAAAAATATGCATCTTTACTATCGCGCATGTAAAAGTAAGTCTTGTTTGTACATACTTGGTCTTACGGAAATTTTGTGTCGTTGTTGCCTTTTTGCTTCTGATTATTACTACCACTATCATCTTTTTTACATGCCTCCACTACTGCCATTCCGCTGCTGCTGTTGTATTAATAATAAAGATTGTTAAACATATCAAAAGGGTTATTATATACGCACAGATATGACAAGAGATTTGAAGTTTTAAACCCGGTAGTAGCAGCGATGTTATTTCTACGCAATTGAAGAAAAACACGAAATTCTCATTTAGGTATAATGTTTTTATTATTTTTTTTTCATTTTTATTGATGCCACCTCTACAAAACCAGAGTTAAAGGCGTGTTCATTAAAAAAACTTTTTCTTTGCAGGTTTGTAAATTTTTTTTAGCAAATACTTTTCTCAGCAATGTATGTAAAACACATAGTAAGCAACGCCGCAGCAAAATGATTAATGAAAATTGCATCCTTCTAAATCCCCTTTTCCTCTGGTATTAACTACGAATGAACAACTGTAAAAATAAATGTTGATGCGTAAGGATAATTAAGAAATTAGCGACTTTGTCCCTCTTTACGGTAACAAACGAAGAATTCAACGAGTACAAATACAACAGATCGTTTGCAGCAAAAAATAATAGATATGTGTTTTTTCTTGCACACAGGAATAATAGGAAATGAAGCGTGTACTAATGACAGTAATCAGTAAGCAACACTTGACTGCGTATTATCATTATTATTATTGTCGTTGTTATTATTGTTATTTTTTCATTGAAACGGAATGTTCGTTATGCTCTACACATGTATGGTTTTGTAGTAGTACTTTGCCATTTTGTCAAATAAGTTTTAGGGGAAATTGCAGAAAGTTAGAAAAAAAGTTAATCATCATTAGAAAATTGTCTTCTTACATTCTCTTGCGTTGAATAAATGCTGGTTAAATTCCTTCATCCTCTCTCTCTCTCTCTCTCTTTCGCATTTCAATCAATTACATGCAACGCATTGTAAAGAGAAACTCAAAGCCGGCCAGCTCCTTCTTTTATTTCATTACTATTAATTTTAATAAATACCTTAACTTCTTTTCCATCTGCTTGCTATGTTATCAACCGAAAGCCAAATGTAGTGTAAAAAACCATGAACAAAATATTCCCTCCAAGTATTTGTGTAGGTACACAGTCGTTGTGTAGCCGTTTTGCCAGAACAATACAGAGTACAATTTAATAATTTCTTTTATTGTACTATTCTATGCACTTTTTGTATAAAAAATACTGTAATCATAATATCGTTTCAGAGTTCGTTGACAAAGGATAAGGAAATGACAGAACTATAGTGTGGGTAATCATTGTGTATTTACTTATAAATATGATTTTTTGCAGCAAAAAATCCACATTTTCAAAGGAAATGTTGCTGTTGTTTTGCTGCGTAGTGTTTCAGATTACTATGATTAAATAAACGTTGTTTGTATTTTTCTGTACTACTCTCATAACATGACAAACTGTTTCCTTTCACATCTTCACGTAATCATTTTTACTACTAGTTTTGTTCATGTAATGTGTACTGCAAGTATTGGACCATTTTTATATCAAATATCTTAACGTTTAAATTTAAAAAAACAAACATTTTCTTGTCATTTTTACGTTTATGAAGTGAAAAAATACGCACACACGCTCCTATTGCAAAAAAGTTGTTTTTCAAGGGAAAATAAGATGTTATCGTAAATAGTAAAAACAGACATTGATGAAATAATAATAATAATAAAAAGAGATGACTTACAGACCTGCATGCTTGCAATTTCTTTAGACACATGTTGCAGCCCTACCTATTCCCTGCCTATTTATGTAGGGAGTTTTATAACTTGAGTTGGAAGATGAGAAAATATTCATGCAGCGTTTGCTGCAGTGACATGAATAATCGTGGAAATGGTTACAGTTTCATGTTTCTCAGTTAAAACAATTGTTATATATACACAAATGTATAAGCTAATGTGAACACACATACCTATAATTTCTGTGAAGATCTTGTATTTGAAAAGGATCTAGTATATGCAGAAGAATGACTTTAAGATGATAAGGATGATGACACACATTAAAAGTTCCATAAATATCCCACAGTGTGTTTGTTTTTGCATTATTTTTACTTAAGAGTTGCAGCTTAAATAAATAAAGGAGCAAGAAATTAATATTTACTTTGGTATGCAGTCGAAGTTTTTTTACACTTATTATATGGTGCGTATATTTATAATATGTCTGTCATATCCTTATTCCCAGTTCAATGATGAAACGATTATAATACAATGTTTTGTTCATGGCAAATATAAAACTCAAAACTGTGACATTACTTATCTACACAGTTCATCATTGTTATCCAATTATATTCTGTTTTTATCCAATTATCATCCTCATGTGCGCATCATCATAAACGTCAACTACGAAAGTTTTCTTTTTGCTCCTCCTTCATCCGTATAGTTAAAGATGAGTGACATCTTTATCAATTCGTGCATAGTATTGTTATATTGCTCTATCATTCAAGCGAAACAATATAAAAATAATTATTCTAAGAATATTATTTGCTGATAGGTTATTCTATCGTGACACATTCCTATCAAATCAAATGATTATTAGGGCTACAAGAAAAAATGAGTTCATGAAGAAATCTTCATTTACGTACAATCCGCGTATTTGCTAAAAAAAGAAGAAAAGATTGTTTTCATGATTACAGCAGCAGAACGGAAAATGCATTTATATTAGTAAATGTTGAACCAAAATACATTTTTTGTAAATGTCTCAGGATTTTGGATTTCCCATTTTTATAGTTAGACGATAAACGGTTTACAAATTTACAATGTCAAATCAAACATGCATAAATAGAAATGAACACAAAGAGCTTGTGAACTTGGTGAGTAAATCAAATATTATGTAGGCCTGTATATTTACAAATAAAGTAAATAAAATACAAATTTTGACAAAAATTCTGGCGACATTTATTTTGGTTCGTTTCAGAAAATGTGGATTAAGGCTAAGATATTTAGTATTGATTTGCCAAGACTGAATGTAATGGTTAGTTATAATAGAGATTGCCTTGCAATAATTGTAATTTGCCTTATCAATTTTTTTATATCATTATATATCTATCTACATATCTTCTTTTGCGAAATGAATCACGAATACGCGCTACATTATACTACGCTGTTGATGCTGTGTGATGATAATGTAATGTAGCTTGCAGATTAATGCAGCGATAATGTTGCGTACTATACTCAACTTAAATATGGTCGTGGTCGCAGCAAATACAGAGATTCGCAGTCGCAACAAGTTGCACGCACATATGTCGGTAAGTTTTTCATTGAAAAATGTTGTGAATGTTTTGTTAGGGAAAGCCATGTAGTTGACGCACGACAATATTCATTCATTCCCAACGCCATCAATGTTGGTCAGTAGTAGTAACTAACCCTAAAGTCAGAATTGTTACAGCATTGAATAGAATCCTTTATCTTAATTACCACCATGTACCACCACCACCACCAACGCGGTATCCCGAAGAAAACATAATGAGGGAAGACACATCACGACTTTATCTCAAAATTGTTGCATAACCGAACAAAATAGTAATCATGATTGCATTGACAACTTACAAACACACATAGTAAAGGATTTATTTGCACTGTCACATCAAATCGGTTTGCTTGCTGTATAACCACAAAAGGGAGAAATGTTTTTTTTCAATGCGCCAAGAAACCATGAAGTGGTAAGTGAACAGTCCAAAAAACCATTTTACCGACAATACCAACACACATTCATTACAAATGTCGGTTTTATAATTATAAACAGCTCAGCTAGCGCTACATGTAGAAATCTTCAGCAATTGCAGGCGTGTTGAAAAACACTTTAAATGCTAATACAATTTATTCAAAAAAGTTTTGTGCTCTAATAAAAGTGTGTCACATTGCATACATGCATACGTATTGTGTGGTGATAATGATGGTACACTCTCACTATTTTTTCATAAAAATGATGGTTTACTTTCATTATAAATAAAAAAAACTCTAGCGTCAGATGATGATGCTATTTTTTGCGCAACTTGTGCCAGTAGGTCAAAAGTCACAAAATATATTTTATCAAACTCGATAGTATGACAGTGTTGATCTTCAATCAATACCACCTTCACCAAAATACATACATATAACATTGTAATATCAGTATCATCATCAGTTGCAATTATTTGGATGGATGCAGGGACGCAGACTTCACTTTTGCCACAGACAAGCACATGTGCTGTCTGGCAAAGACAAAACTAAAATTGCAAATTTATGAAGGAATTCTATTAATATTGTCTGTTACAAAATATTAGTTCTTTTATTAGACAACCGATCGTATATTTCAGCAAAAATATTATGATTTAGAATTTGATTTGCGTCCAAAATTATAGGATTGAAAAGGAACGAGCGCATATACATAATATAAAGGTTGAAACACTGACATGAAATATTAAAAGTTACCAGCATCACTACGACGAACAATGGACAATGCTAATAAAGTGGAACAATTATTTTAATGCATACAATAAATAAATTAACTGTATGCAATACATGTATTAATCTCACATCTCCGTGATTTACGGTGGTACGGCTTGGATGTAGTTCGCATACCGCATTGTTTTAATGTCGAACAGACCGTTATCTTCTTCATTGTTTTATTTGTATCGTTTTTCATATTACTAACTTACTAGTCGATGAGTTGCGTCGTTTTTGACAAATAAATAAAAGAACAGCCCACTTTTAGATTTGTTTTGTACTCACTTCATATTATACAAAGCTCGAGCACTCGTACATACGGCAGCGTATATCAATTTTGGCACGTTCAAAAGTGAAACATGTAATTTTTCTACTACTACAACAACTACTGCTAGATAAAAAAATATTGTGTACGGTTTAAGCTGTATGAAAAAGGACGAATGGTGTCAACTTTTCGTTACATTACTTACACGTCGTTAAATACTTCAATGAAAGGTTATGGCAGGGGATACTTGCAAAAGTAGCGTTTTGTAGATGACAGGTGAACATGCAGCAAACTTTTTGCCTGTTGCTGCCATGGTCTCATTTGCAGAGGTCAATGGTTTATTGTTTATTCACTCATATTTGTTATTTTTAGGATATAAAATAATTGTTACATGGAATGCACTGACAGGAAACAAAAGTTGTTTTTTATAGTTTTTGCTGTTATCAAGCCCTAAAATACAAATGTAGGTATGCATGCAAACTATGTAAGTAGGTATGAACATTGTGTTATCAATATCAATACAATTTGCTGATTTAAAGATGCAGAACAGCAAGTTTTGGTTGCCTATTATAAAGTGTGATCATTTACGTAATGCATAAACCATTCATAATTTCATAAATGACGAAAGGAATGAAACCATGCGAAATGCTAAGATGAATGACTTAACAATAAGTTGGTAATTAAGTACGTTGACGTTGATGTTAAGTAGTACTATAATGTATTTACAGCCAGTACTACATGATCATCTCTTCTGTTGTTTACTATTGCTATGGCTAATTAATGTCATTTTAATGGTATAAAATATTACACATCCCAACGAAACATCAAACTCAATATTTCAAATACTTCGTATAGTGAACATTTATTGAAACGACAAACAATCAAGTCGCGTCTTATGCAAAAAAGTATGCAGGTGTGCATTTACAGGCTAAAATTGAAAAAAATAAATCGCACAGCACGCCACGCCCATCCAATGGAAATGGAAAGGATGAATATTGTCAGTAGCACGCGGTCTCGTTTACTGGACATTCATGCTTTTCATACACCATAATCATAATATCGCCTTTATTATTACCTCCTCCGAGATAGGATGATATAATACAGTATTCACGATAATTGACGTTGAATTGCCTGCTGTATGAAAAAGATTTTTTGCCGCTGCAATTTTATGGTAACAGTATTTTAAAATTATCCCTTAAGGGCTAATATAATTTGCTTGATGTATCACTGTAAGAGTAATAAAAGTTTGTTTACTTATGTGTACATTTTTTTGGAATGGCTGCATGTATGCAGTAATTAGAGAGTGAATGATTGAACCTAGACGCACTAAAATTGTGCAGCAAAACATGTACGTATAAGGATCTAATGCTGAAATGTAAATGGCCAGCGCCCATCACATTGGCAATCATGTACCGTGTATGATAGTTTAAGTATATACTAATTCCGTTCTTTTGGGGAAAAATTGATACGGCTTGATGCAATGTTGATGTCAATTGCCAATTGAATTTTGGAATAATGACATCAACAATACTAGCAATCGGCAATTTGTAATCACAATAAGACCAATTGCCAATCCTGATGCAGTAATAAACTAGTAGATTGTGTTGTGCTTGGATCAATAATACATAAATACAGTGTACAGTGAAAAAATTGATACGGCTTGATGCAATGTTGATGTCAATTGCCAATTGAATTTTGGAATAATGACATCAACAATACTAGCAATTAGTAATCACAATAAGACCAATTGCCAATCCTGATGCAGTAATAAACTAGTAGAATGTGTTGTGCTTGGATCAATAATACATAATTGCAGTGTACAGTGACGTTGGTTTAATGGTAACTTGCAAAAATCCTATAAGAGGATTCTTTTCAATTTAAACTTCAGCACCGCTGACTCACAATCAGTAGTAGTAGTAGTAGTTATGAAGAAACCACGGATGACATGCATATATAGGTAGTTAACTTCAGTACTGCTGATTGCTTTGTTAGACATTCATTTTTAAAACTTGGTTGGAATCACTGATGGTGATACTCCATACTACAATACTACTGCAATAATTCCAAAAAATAAATACATGCCATAATGTGGATTGTAAAAAAAGTTGACCACACCTATCTCAATCTATTATTTAAAGGAGATCTATCGAGACATGTAAAAAATGTCCGTGGTTCTACAACGCTGACTGACGAAGTGTAAAAAAATGAAGTAGCTGCAAAAGTGCAACTTGCAACATGACGTATACATACATACATATACATATATTAAATTTTATAAAAAAAGAATTATTTCGTAGTTTCATGAACATTTTACTACACAAGATAGAATAACAGTATGCCGATGTACAACACACAGTATACTGGGCCTGTAGTCTCTGAGTGACTCACAAATTGCCAGTGCCTCTTTACTCTTTCCATAACCTACAATATTATTATTACTAATACAGTATGTACATTATTATCGTGCAGATTCTGTAGTACAGATTAATGAAATACAGCGTTCTTAATTTTTGATACGCAGTTTAATTGCTTGGTAGTATTCAATATTGGATGTACTGCTATCCCTTGGCAAAATTAAAACAGCTAAACTACAAAAGGTATGAATAAAATATAACTAGAGACACCACACGCCGCTTCTCATCCATCGTGCATATATTATAGTTTTTGAGTAAAATAAATAAAATCATACAATAAATTTCTACTTAATAAACGATACGCGTGGCTTGTTCTTGACAGGATGTGGTATCTGCCTCTAAGGTGACAAACACTTGTCACCCTTCTTATTCCTATTCATATTTTATAGATAAATTTACAAGTTCTGGAGCAGTAACCGTTGTTGACTGACAATTAAAAAAGTCGTTTGTACCAAGAGCGACGTATATATTATAAAGTGGCATACGACGACATTTTGAAGCGAATTGTTTGAATTTCAAGTTACTTTATTATTATTGTTATCATCGTTAATGCATCCATCCGTTTCTGAACTGTGAAAGGATTTTGTTGTTGGTGATGAGAAGAGAGACTTGATACTCTCAAGTGACTGTTGAATATAGAAAGGAAATCTTTGCTTTTTTGAATGCGCATTTATATTTTTTCCAATGAATGTGCTTTACAGTCCTCAACGAACAAATGCTTAATTTATAATGATTATAATAATAATGCTTAATAGAGAAATATCTCCGTCGTTTCGCCATAATTCTTTACTGCTTATTATTATGATTATTTATTTTTATCTTTCCGTGTCAAGCTGAAAAAACAATAAAGTTTGTTAATAATGTAAAAGGAAAAGTAACTTTGCATGAATAATTTTGGTTAAAGAAACTAAAGAGAAGTGAAAGAAATAAAACATTGAAAAAAGTAAGATGATCATGACGACAAACCCTATTATTCAGTAATTTAGCTGCCTCTGCAAATCAACATTACAGCTTTTGTAGCACAAAATCTTGTCATCATCCTACCAGACGTTTTAACTATATGCTCACTCTTCATTTCTTTAAGTACTTACGTTTCTACCTGGTGAATCAAACTTGACTGATTTCACCACAACTCAGAGATCTTTTTTATACCATTTTTCGCAAAGTCACCTTTACCATGTTTCTCTAATCTTAGACAAAAGATCTTTTAAAGCTGAGCATGAATACACAAATATCTATGGTATAAAATGCACATTTTCAAAAGTGTAAGTTTTACTATATATGTCGGATTTATCTGAATGATTCAAATAACGGTGTGGTTGAATCCTTTCTTCTCATGAATGATTATGTGATACAAAAGAGAGAAGCCAAAAAAATGCTAGTTAGTATGCTGCTAGTAAAGTGCAGCTGCAATAAAAAAAATTACGTACAGGTTGAAGTCGCTGAATCGATCAAATTCGACTCATCATCACTATTTAAATTTTCCTAAAGTTACTTTTACTCTTTCAAGTTTTTACTTTCAATACTAAAAGCTCTGTTTAATAGGCGCTTATAAAATTTGAAGATATACTTGCCTCCGGTTTGAATAGGTATGCTATATGTACATATTCCTCACAGAGAGATAATAACATTTTCCCCCCGCAAAATGGCTCACCGTAGTTTTGATTGGAGAGGAGATGAGTTTTGCATTTGCACTGTCACTGTCGTTCGTTACCACTAGAACCACCGCCACCACCTAGTATATTGTGGTGAGCTACAGGAAGTCGTATTATTATTAGCATTATGAATGGCTGAATACACTCGTAGAAACGGAATGTGTTGTTGAGGATATATATAAAATTGCGAGAATAAAACAGGGATAAAAAATAAAGCAATTTTTCTAAGAAATCCCATTTTCATCTACTTTCATGCTCTCTTTTCTGAAGGAAACACTAATGATTCCCAAATGGCGTATGACCAAGGAAAAATTCTCCGCCAATACAAAATGTAAACTATAGAATAAAGTTTTCTATAAATTAGCTAAACAATGATTAGGAACGTATTGTTATTTGCCGTAAGTATAAAACGAACTAAGCGAAAATATTCTTTGCATTGAAAAGCCGCCAAATGATTTGCAAAATGTCTCATATCTGCCACAATGAAGCATTTCCATTTATTCCGTTACATACAACCAGTCATCATTATCAACCCCACAAATCAATGTAAAGTTGCAACTCTTTTTTCTTCTTTCATTCGTAAATAATAATGAACGACAATGCATAGCATGCAATTCAACAGTGCAACGATAAATTTTTATTGTTGCATAAATAAAAAATTCGATTCGAATTCTACGTCTCATTCATTTGATTACGATAAATAATGAACTGGTTGAATTATTGTTATTATTGGTTCATGCATAAATAAAAAAT
>JAANSP010000218.1:0-25975 GCA_036850745.1 Homidia socia
TTTTTTTCTGGCAAAATGGAGTCTGACTCTGAGAAAAGTTGACTTTATTAGCTGTGATGATGATATAATACACTTTGTTGTGTACTTGCAAAAGTGATACATGAAATGAAATAAAATGCTTTTTTCCATTAGCAGCGGCGGCAAAAGACACTCATATATATTGATACATAGCGAGAGAGAAAGAAAGTGTGATACTACATGTTTCAACAGCGGAAGAGAAAAGCCGTTTACAGTGAATCCAATTCAGAGAAACTAGAACTGAACGTCCTCGCAACTTGCAAAGCCTTACTGTACAACTGTTATTTCTAGATAAATAGCACATGGAAATATATGGCATGTGGGACTTTAAACAAGGGGAAAAAGGAGAAACTGGGGAAAAGTCGTTCTGAGGGAAAATGTAAAGCTGTACATTTATGAAGAAACTCATATAAATATGCATACTACTGCATATATATGTACTTACTTTTTACTTTGTTTATCGTAATAGTTTCCAACTTTTTACACGCTTGAACTACATATTCACAAGAGTGAATTCAGGCTAAGGGCATAAAATAGATAAATAAATAAATATAAAGAAGAAAATGTCCAAGTGTCACTATGGGGATGTTGGCGGCGGCGGTGNAAATAAATATAAAGAAGAAAATGTACAAGTGTCACTATGGGGATGTTGGCGGCGGCGGCGGTGCGGTGGTGGTGATGGTGATGGTGATGGTTGTGGAGTTTATGTGCTCATTCAGTTTGGCTTTCGACTTTCTCTTGCAAATTTCTAAACTGAAAGAGAATAAAAAAAGTTGTATTTTTTCTTTTTTCACCATCAACATTCCCAGGCTTACTAATACCAACTGTATAAATTAAAAATCTTGTAACGTTACATATTATTACGTATGAAAATTGAACGAAACCTCTTGCGTGGCATTGCATTATTGTTAATAATATCCGTTATTTTTTGATGTTTTTATGTCTACTCCTTTATAATGCTTTGTTTGTAAAGATTTCGATTGTGTATTTAGATAATATAGTTTACTTTAGCATTTCTCTACAGGTGTGCTTTCCAAATAGCTATATGTATCGATGATTTGTTTTTTTTTGTAAGATGAAAAAAGTTTGATAAAAAAACCTTTAAAGCTTCCATTATAATTTCTGTCTGATGCTGAGACTTGTTTGCGTACTGGAGAGAGACTGTAAACACGTTGATCACTGGGATTGGAAAAGAAGGATAAGAAGAGAGAAGGGGCTACCTAAATAAAGTTCAAACAATTTCAAGTTTAAGCCAAATCAAATAAATAAATACCTAAATTTAAGTGAAAAGGGCATAGAATTTTTTTTCCAGTCAAAGTAAATATTTGAAACAGCTTGTTCTTAGATGAGAAAGGGGAGAACCAAGTAGGAAAAAAAGCAAAAGAAAATCCGCAAACAACCGGAAGACATTGAGAAAAAAGAAATCGGAGAGACGAAGGAAAAAACATTTTTGCAAAAAAGCGTACTAACTCAACAATCCGTACTACTTACACACTTTATTCAGTCAAACAAACAGAGGGAGAGAGGAGAAAAAGAGTGTTTTAGCAGAAAAAACGGGTAGCAACAACACCATGTCTACAATATATACGCTCAAAGTATTTATATTCTAGAGATATTTACATTAAGTGGCAGTTGGATAGCTGGGGAAACTACTTGCGATATCCTACTTCCCCACTTTTTTTCTCACAAGACATTTTTATACTTTTACTTTTTTGTGTGGCCCTTGTTGTCGATTTCTTGTTCGCTTATGCTTCCGAAAAAATAGTTGAATAAGTGTACTGTGTAATGCATTGGAGCTCTAGCTACTCTAAAAAAACAGTGTGTGTATAGAATGGGAATATGACAATATACAAGTTGTTATTTTTTTCAAGTTCCCCACAGAGAGCTCCCTAACATTTAACGCCATTCTTGTTCAGTAGTGTATACAGTTACCAATGCCTCTGCTTTCTATCTTTCTTTGGAATTATTACAACTGCTATGCTGCTTGTGTCATCATCATCATGTTTGCTTTTAAAGGCACACACACAACCACCACTAAAATTCATCGTCCATGCATACCCACAATTATGCATGTTACGTGCAAACATTTGTCCAATATATGTGTAGATTGAGGGAAAGCAGCCAGTCATTCCCCCGATGAGTTTATGTTGATATTATTATTAGTTTTCAGCTTAGATCGTTAGTAAATGTTCTGCGGTAGTGGTGGTGCTGGCTCAGATAGATATACTTACCATTTTCAATAAGGTTATGTAAACAAATAAACCGACAGCTAATTTCATTTCCTTTACCATACACAAATATTATTGCTCTGCTACTCTCTCCATGTTAACAACTATTTTTTAAGTGGGGCAACACCAAAATCATTGATTACATTGTGTGCACTTGTGTGTTACATAATAGGTAATAAAGGCAGGGAACAAATAGTTTGTTGAGAGTTGTGTCGTGTAGAAAGTATTATATTATTTTACTTGAGCAAAATTGGTAATGGTTATATACAGCGCTATAACTATAGTTGTTCAAGTAAAATCAACACGTAAAGCTATTAGCAATACCTAAAGTAAATTGTTTTTGGCCAACAGCAAAATGGAAAGATGTGAGCGAGTATTTTTTTTATCTTCTTAGAGCAGCAGCAGAAATTTGAAAGGGGGAATCGGTTAAAAAGTAATTAAAGAAGCAGATGGAATATTTGCTGTAGTAAATGATGTTTTTTTGAATATGAGAACATTCTACGTAGTGAGCCTGTAGTAATACTATTAGTATATAGTATTTAGTGAGCGAGTATTTTTTTATCTTCTTAGAGCAGCAGCAGAAATTTGAAAAGGGGAATCGGTTAAAAAGTAATTAAAGAAGCAGATAGAATATTTGCTGTAGTAAATGATGTTTTTTTGAGTATGAGAACATTCTACGTAGTGAGCCTGTAGTAATACTATTAGTATAGTATTTCTGTCGGTCGGATGTGAACATGGTGATGCGGTGTGCGTACACTGTGTGGCGTAAATAGGTAAGTTATTCGTATCTTGTGACTCCGCTGCTGCTGCTGCTAAAACTTTTTCTCAGTGTTTTGCTATTACCATTGATATTGAGAAGGACAAAAAACGCAACGGAGGAGCACAAAGTGCTCTGTGTGTGTTCTCTATATCAAGGTAATATAATATTACGCTGGCATGGCTTGGGCATTCTGCTGTCTTGTGAATTGAGCGCTTGCAGTACACAGCATTGCTAGTGTGTACTTGCATTAAGATCACACAAAAACAAGTGTATGAAGCAGTAATAGAATTTTGTTCCGATGATTAAGTTGGAAAGTCATACAAGTACAAAGAGATAGGGCCTCATGTGGGTTACTTATGTAATTTGTGTTATCTCTTTCATGGCAAAGATAATATTTATAAGAGTTCATTTCTATGGAAAAATTAATGCGTGGAAATTGTAAAGGAATAGTGGCTGTGATGGAGGAAAACCAAGGGAAGGAGAAAACACAGAATAAGCACACACACAAGCACGCATTTCAAGTTTCTAGGTGAAGCTCTACATGATGTGAATGTTAGCTAATATATTGGGGAAATCATGGACCTTGGAGATAGTTTTTATGAGAATTCTCGCATATAACACTATGGCAACAGTAATACTGTTACTAAAACGAACCAGAAAATGAAAAGAGGAAGAGTATTGAAGTGAAAAGAGTATTGGAGGAAGAAGGAGGAGGTGAATGATGCTGATGATCATGAAGATTCGAAGTGAAATTTCAGTGGCAAAAAACACACAAGCACGCATTTCAAGTTTCTAGGTGAAGCTCTACATGATGTGAATGTTAGCTAATATATTGGGGAAATCATGGACCTTGGAGATAGTTTTTATGAGAATTCTCGCATATAACGCTATGGCAACAGTAATACTGTTACTAAAACGAACCAGAAAATGAAAAGAGGAAAAGTATTGGAGGAAGGAGGAGGAGGATGATGATGCTGATGATCATGAAGATTTGTAGTGAATTTCAGTGGCAAAACAGTTGAGGAGGTAGCCCTCTTTTTCCTGTGTGGAATGTGGAATAGAGGTTATGTGCCACACATGTGAGGAAAAGCCAACAGACCAGCTGTTGTCAAGATCACGACAACAATGTGCTTCTCCTCTTCTACTACTTGACTACTGTGTACCGAAAGAATTCCGAAAAAAGCAGAGTACCGAGCGTTCTCCTTCCTCCCTCGTAAACTGTTCGCTCCCACTCGTGAAAATTATTGTTTAAAAGATAGAAGAGGAAAAATAGGGACACACCACAAATGCCTACGAACTTTTGTACTTACAGCAGCAGCGGCAACATGGAATTACAATGCTTGAAGAGCTTCACATCATTGTCGTCATGCGAACCAACTACTATAAAAATATTCCATTTTCTCTCTCTAAAAACGAGAAAAAAGTAGAACGTAACAAAAAAAAATCATATGACAACAACAGCCCAAAAAAATGTTTTTTTACTCGCTCGCTGCACTTTTCTCCTGTCCCCACATGACCGTCAACTCGTGTAGAAATATATATATTCTTTTTCCATCGAACACATTATTATTATGCATGGGTTCAGACATGGGTACCATGCACATATCCAAGTGTGTAGTGAACACCTCCCCCCACACACTAGTAACTTTTAAGGTGTTGTATGCGTATGTGTGTGGTCTGGTGTTGTTTCCCACAGTAAGTCTCATCTGGTGTCGACTTTTCTTCTGGTATGCTGTGTCGCTTTCCCTTTGAATATAATGTAGAATGTAGGGCTTTATTCTCTCTCTCCCGATACGGTGCTTTTCACTACTAAAATTGCAAACAAGTACACCGCACAAATCTAGGAATTCCCTTTTCCGCCAATGTATGCATGTATCTAGTTACTAGGTACAATGGAACTTCCAGTGAAAGTAAATAAAAAAACCAGTTTGGGAGAAATGACTTTTCTGATAATGCATACATTCCTATACATTGGAACCATGTCGATGATATTTTGTTGTTGGCCACACCAACAAGCTATATGCATAGGCAGAGCTTTTTGCACCGCATTACATTACATTTCTTTTATAGTGACATGGCATATCATATGAATAATACATTGAATCCATCTCTCCACTTCCACTTCCACACACACACTCACCCACACTACTACTTTTGTATTTCGCAATGTTATGATTGAGTGGTAGAGTGAAAAAACTCTTTTGCACTTTCGAGTCGAGAGGGAGAAAGAGCGTGTAAACTAAACATTATTATTATGCATGAGGAGAACAGCAAAGCAAAGCCAGACAGAAAGAGTCTATATACCTATTCATTCAACTATTCCTANCATATATTGTTTAATTTGCCAAGTGAAAATGATAAGTATTAGTGGTGGTAAGTACTACTCATACGAAAACGTTCCTGACCAACATTACATTGATTCTGCATTACCAACTCTGTTTGATAGCCTGATATAAATTCTGTTACATAAACTCTCTTTTTTGGCAAGTGCAATGATTAAGTAAGATAAAAAGTGTGTTGGCAATTGGCATCATGTATGCATATTCATACAGCATTTTTGGCAAAATTTATTTATATCCTTTACCTTTCTTTGATGCAGTCAACATTCCCAGTAGGCAAAAAAGAGTTGATATTTTTCAAGTGCTTAATATATGGCTGCAGTGTCATCAAGGTCAAGTATTTTAATAGGATACGAAATTTAATTTTTAGCTTTATTATTAAATGTTATCAGTATAAATATTGTGTTTACATTCAAGTATTTTTTATTTATTTTAAAATGACAGCGTTTTGTAATAATTTCCAGTGAGAAATATGACTTGTTTTCTTTGGAAAAGACAGAACACTCAGAGCTGTTGTTCTTGAGAGAGAGAGAGAGAGAGAAAGAGATATCACGTGAATGGCTTAATTTTATTTTCTGGACATGCTGCTTCGCCACCACCAGAAAAAGTGAGGAAAAGCTCTCATTTGTTGCACAAACTGACACTTAAATAACAGCACAAGGTCGATTATTCTGATAATATAAGCACAAAAATTTAGAAATTCAGTATACACAAGATAAAGTAAATAAACGAGTTGACATAAAGTGTAATAAATTTTAAGTAAACGTGATTTTATTTTGTTTGTGAAAAGTACTTTTCTTTGCGTGTTGTGTCTCAACTGAAAAAAGAAGAAATGAATCGTGCTGATTTAAAAATATGATTATAATTTATATCGCAAAAAATGCACATGACACTTTTCCTTCTCTTTTGACTACTGCGTAAAAATACGCTTTGATAATAAAGGTATATTTACTTATTTTTTATACTTTTTTTCAAACTTTCATGCAGAATGTTTGTTGTATTTTTTTGTGTCTACAAGCGAAAGATGAGAGTATCTTGCAAGTAATATCTGTTTCCTGGTTGCAAAATTAAATAAATGACGCTGGTGATCTGATGACCATTGGATTTATCTGACCTTTGACGTTAATTTTTTTATAAACTTACTTTGTGACCCAGCAACCTTTTATGACGCAGTAGAAGAAATGTTTACAATATTTGATGCAAGCATAAGGTTACTAATGCCATCAAAGAAATGCTTGTCATAGATAACATTGTAATTGATGAAAAACTGTTTCAATAAAGTAAAGTAGCTTATTTCCTCAGCTTTTCAAAGAAACAGACCACAGAAACATTTTATTGATAGCGGATGGATAAACAAGAGGAAAACAGCAAACATTTTTATCATCAATTATCCCTTTGTGTATATTCTCAACAAATAGTAGTAATAATAATAATAATACTAATAATATAATGCTAAGCACTTCTCAATGAACATTCAAGACGGATGGACGAGTGGCGCGTTATATTACATAGCCATTATTATAGAGTAAACCAATTTTTAATGAGCGGTTTTCGCCAACTCTCGCTATTTACACGATGATGCATACTCAATGCTGCTGAAAATGATAAGTACACTTTATTGAATCTTTTGCAAAAAATTTCTACGTAGGCATTTCTCATAAAAAATACCTAAGCCAAAGCTATTTTTATTATCTTTTTCATCCCAGCACAGAAATCTGATTATGATGACGATGTAGAGAGATAGGTATACTTTCCTTTGCTTTACTTTATGTTCAACTCACAGCCGACTGCTTATAATATGTATGTATATATTATTCCAAAACAAAGCAATCACGACTATGTTACCAAAAACAAAGCTAGAGGTAAGCATAAAGAACACAGCATTTAAGCCCGGTTTGCATGTGAAACTCAAGCAGAGGATGAACAATTTGAGGATGAACAAAGTGAAAACAGCATCGTATTCAAATAACACATATTAAATAAGTATAAAAAAGTACATGCATGCTTTTTAGCACCACTACGCAATAATGCAATCAGCAGACATCACAGAGAAAAGGAACTAAACTGAGCTTCCACTATTATCATCATCATAATCATTACAGCGAAAAGCACAATGGATTTTTATGAGCACAACAGATTCTCTTTTGAGAAATTCGCCAAATAATAATAAAAATGATGACGAAGATGAAGAAGAATAAAAGAACAAAAGTGCATCCTCACACAAATACAAACCATCATGCATGCTAAGTTGTACACACACCACAAACAGATTTTCAACAGATAAAATGAGAATGGTGAAAACGCAAACAAAGGATGCGCTAGAGAGGAAGGGATGTACGCCATGATGGTGGTAGTAGTGTTGGTTCGTAGTAATCATCCTCCTCCTCATCATATGAAAAAGAATGGGGATTATGCTGGCTGCTGTTGTTTTTATTAAGAATTTCATGTTGTTGCTTTCGAATATACATGTGTGTAGCATACTTATCCATTATTATAAATAATTTTTTTTAGAAGAATAGCAAACAGTTGGTGAGTTAGTTAGTTAGCAGCAGCATCACTTTTTTGTAATAATAATAATGATAATGTTCGATAATGATGATCCGTCCCAAAGTATGCTCATCAATGGCAGGATAAAACCAAGCTGAATTCAAATAAAAAAATCATAGAAAGAAAGGAAACAACATTGTCGTCGTCGCTGGTAGCAGCAGCCGTAGAAGCAAGTTTCTTTTTTCTACTTTTAAGCAAAAGAGATGATGGCGATGATGATCGTCATCAACAGAACATTGAATACATTCTAGCATAACAACAAAGTTTACTGGTGGTGGTAGAGATGTTGGCAGCGTTGATAAAGTTGTTGGTGGTGTATGGCGGTGGTGGTGGTGGTGTGTGCTCGCTTCTGTGAGCACGGAATGTATATGTGGGGGAGAATTGAAAGAGAGAAGTAACCCAGATTATATATATATATTATTATATTATCATATTGTTGTAGAGGAAAAGAAGAGTTTTTCCCAAGAAGTGGTAGTAGCAGCAGAACAGATGAGAAGAGACTAGTACAAAGTAGCAGCAGCAGCAAATGAATGCATGCATGGCATGCTCCTTTCTTTTTTTCATGTAATAATAATATAACTTTATAACAAAATTCTCAGTCTGATTATATTTCCAAGTTCCCCTACTATATTCCTGCTGCTAACGCGTTTTACTTGGCGAGAAGAAAATGAAGATCCAAACACAAAAACTTTATGATGACTATAATATGTTGTTACATAGAACCAGCAATGTGCTGCGATGCTGTATTGGTAGAAATGCATGCATGCCTTTTGAAACTGTATTGCAAGTAGCGTTGTTGGTTATGCTTTTTTAAAGGTTCATCATCAACAGTCTGTTCGGAACTGGGACGGAAAAATATTATTTTGTTATTTTGGTGAACATACATTTTTTTGGAACTTGGTCTCTGCACACTGGAAAGCATAAACAAAAATTTCTATTATGTTAAAAATTTCTGTAAGCAATTTGTAAATGAATCTGCAAATTTTGTGTGAATCTGAGGGTAAAATAATTGTCTTTATAATCAGTTTGAGGAAAAAAATTATTGGTAGCTGGTGGTGAAATTGAATGATATTTTTAAATCATCTACATGGGAAATGCGAGAGGGACAATGTATACCTAATTCTCCAAGAAATTTACATACATACTCCATAAACTTTTGCGCTTTTTAAATCTTGTTCGCTACTTTCCTAGTTTGTTTCCCGAACAGCATTGTTATCATCGTGATCAACATGATCAACGTCGTCTTCATATGATGATGCTTCTTCTTTCCTACTACGCTACATTTGAGAACGTGCAGAGAACAGCATGGCTAGATTTTACATTTGTGTGTGCGAGTTTTGCGTTGCGACTTGCAAGCAGCGACGTAGGTACGGTATTAAAAAAGTAAGTAGGTACAGGCATACTGCGCTTTTCAGCTAGCATGTTCGAAATCGGTCTGTGATGGTCGGATACAGAAAAAAAGCTTTAGGTTTTTGGAGTTGAGTTGGGTTGGTGGTGTGTGTGGTGGACGAAAGATGATGATGACGATGTAGGGAAATACCTTTATGCATGGTGGTGGTTGTTGTTGTGAGGATGTAAATACAGAACACAGTTGCTGTACTTGTGCTATAGAGCTCTGCTCCTTTCTTTTGTTCCTTTCCTATAAACACTCGCTTGCACACACATGTTTCATGCTGTTACTACTACTACGACGACGACTACTACTACTTATAAAAATAAAAATGTGTAGAGCAAGCAGCAGCAGCACGATAATAGCAATACTCAGTACATATGTACATGCACCCATCCATGCAGAGAGACGTAGATAAAGTTTGGATTGGAGTTGACGAAGAGCTCTAGTGCAATTTTTTGGTTAGAACAGGTTGAACACACAAACTTGGAGTCAGTCAGCTAACGAAAGAGGGACAAAGAACAGTTGTCACACACACACACACTCATCTCGTCTCATCATCATCAACTTTTTTTTCCACTGCCCCGTATTTGCATTGCATTTTTGCATTGTGGCAGTGGCAGTAAAGAAGATTAAAAGTAGAAAATCCAAGTAATTCTACTTGTTCAATACCCCACACACTGACTTTAAATGAATAAAGTGAAGAGAAAAAAAAATAAAATAAAAGTTTCAATTACAACGACATAAATAATCCTGCTTGAAAAAAATTGCATGTTTGCATCTTCTTACTACATAAATGTAACATCCATACATCATCATCCTCCTCGTCATCATCACAAATCGCCCAAAAAATTTACTACTGCTGCTGCTACAATAAAAGAGAATACTACTGTTTTCATCAAAATTTCATCACAGAGGTCAACAACGAAAACAAAAAACAAAACAGCAGCATATTATTTTATCCTCAATCAATAAACTGTTTTTAAATGTCACCTTCTTCAGAGAGGACTTTTTCCAGAGTAGTAGTATGATGACACGGTGCTGGTAAACAAACTTTTGGTTTCGTTACAAGTTTGTTTTATCTGCAGATCATTGCTGTTGTGGTGGTGTTAATGAGACTGTATCAGCAGGAGCAGCAGCAGAAAGCAAGCAGCAAAGAAAAGACAATTAAGTTTGTTTGTTTGAAAACAGTGTGTAGAATTTAAGTATAATATTACATGTTGTAATCAATAGTGCACGACGACGAGCATCCTCATCATCATTTTTTTTGTTTTGCTATCAACATCATTATTGTCAGCTAATTAAGTACACACACCTTCTTCATCAAATCATCGTCCTCATCAGCAGCAGCAAATTGTCCACTTTTTGTGCAGGGCATTGCAGCTCATAAGAAAGAAAGGTAAAAAGCCAAAAAAATAATTATAATAATATTAATAGCACATAAATAAATTGAAGCTTTACAAACAATCATCATCATTATTGTAGCTACTTTTTATTGCGTATTATTATTACCATCATCATCACCATCATCAGCTTTATCACAACAATCGTGAGGGTATGGTAAAAATGGTTTTCAAAAAATGCCAACCAAACCTCAAGTCATCAGCAATGTACTGCAGCAGCAACAGAAACAAGCTAGCAAAAAGAATACGATAATGCAATATTTTAAACACGACAATGATAAAGGTCCGTTTCATATGCAAGCACATTACATGAACATGCATGTATGTATCTAGGCAACGAGATCAGTAATATAAAAGGATTTTTTCTCTTGAAAGTTAAAAGTTACAACTTGTGTGACAACACGAAGAAAAAGAAGAAGTAGGCAATGTTTTGTTGCTAAATTATTATTATCGTGAGTAGTATCAGAAGTAGCGGTAAGTTAAATGTGTGTGAGTGTGTTTGTGTGTGCATTATTATTACTATTACTATCGTCATTTTGCAATAAGCCATATTTTGCTCATTGTGTGCAGAATAACACAATATTGTTGTATCATCATCATCATCATGTTAAACGTTGGTAGCATTTAGAAGATTACATTTTTATACACATGGTATATTATTGAATTGAAACTGTGTACATGATGATGATGATATGTAATAATAAGCAAAAGAGATTCTTGTAAATGCAAAAAGGTACCTTTTTGCGCAAGCAAGCAAAGTGCACTACGTTTAAATGCACAAACGAATGCATGTATGTAATGTAACAATAACAATAATATATATGTAATATATGCATGCATGTATGTAATGTATTTGAATTTCTAAAGTTTGTCAATCGTCAAAAGTTGCAAAACCTTTCCTTTTCCCTCAGAGCGCAGTCCGTGTTTTTATGTGAGCATGTAAAAACGAAGATACAAAAAAGGGAAAGGGAGAAACAAAGATGTGTCGTTGTGGATGCATACAGAACTGCATACGTGCTGGAATTCTCGGGAGTTTGCCAATGTCTTTTAGCTTGACTTTACATATACATTATGCTGTCTTGTGTAGCTAAGTTTTCGTTTATGAAAAATGGTTTGCTGTTATTGTTGTATAATAGCTTATTAGTAAGTTGGATCTTTACAATAATTAGGATAATTTAGAAAAATGCTACTAACATAACAGTCTAGAATGAGACAATGACGATGTGTTGTCAAGTATCACCTGAAAATGAAAACAGTTCAGCCTCATTCCTAGTTGAAGACTAGATTCTGGCTTTTAAGTAGTTATAATTTGATGCATTGATATTTTAACAAACTGATATGGTAAGATAAGCAACTGAAGGGCGCCTTCTTGTACATGTCAGTATTTTTTAAGAAAAGTAATAACTAGATCAGAACTGGCTTGTTCAGACTTTCTTGTTGTTAAAAAAAGTTTTCCACGTGTTCATAAAAACAATGTCAAACCTATCAACTTTATTTACTTTCCTTGTTGTTATGCAAACACTACGGCATTGCTTCTTGGCATGTTGTAAAACTGGGTATCAAAAATATATTATTTCTTGTGCCAACAATATCAGAAATTAAACGCTTGCTTTACTTGACTTTACACTGGCTTGAATCTTTTGTACCAAAAGTGTATTATTTAATACACCTTTTAAATTAATGATTGATCAAATCCCATTTGCGCTGTTGCCTCCTGTCGTCCCATCTCTATTGTTTCTGTTTGTTCAATATTCAATACGTATCCTTTTTATTTGCTGGAAAAAAGATCCGAAGAACAAGCATACAAAATTTAATCGATAAAGTGTCGATCAAGCCATGTTGCCTGAGCTCTCTGCTGGATATATTGGTGTATAGAGGGATAAAATGGCTAATACCAAAAATACACACTGTCTAATGGACTGCACATATAATAGGTACTATCATGTTTGCATCTACCCATTTTATTTTATTTTGTTTCTATGATCATGATGGTTAACTGTATATCAGATCAAAACATGCATAACCTTAAATGCTCACATATACACATTTTATTATATCCCGTCCTACCTACTAGTTTCGTTTGACTTGACATAAAGTGCCAGCCACACTGCTTTAAATTGCCTCTTTCTTTAGTCCTACATACATATAACTTGGTTAAAGAATATTACTGTATATATCCACATGGAGTAAATGCAGTCTAGATGGACAACAAGTAATAATAATAAGGAATAACAAAGGAAAATTCAGACCAGCTCTAGGTATTTCTTCAGGGCAAATGCATATTATCGCTTGATGTAGACAAGCTTTTTGTATGTATGAGTTGAGTTGGGTGAGTTGTTGGGTGAGTGAGTAAAGTGAAGTACCTGGATGAGAGAAGAGGACACAGAAAAGAGAAGAAAAAACACATGGACATACAGACAGGGAAATAAGACAATGAGCTAGCAACAACAACAACAGCAGCAGCAGCAGAAAAAAACACACAATTCTATTTGTTTAAAGCATACGATAATATTGTACACTTATTTGTATAGAATTTTACTGGGTTATCTATATGCACATCATTTTGTACTCTCTGTTTACTGCTGTTGCTGTCCCATCTGCATCCAGCTAAATAAATATTTTTTAAAAGAAAAACGAAAATGCCACATCATTGAGACAAAAAAACTTATTATGTTGATGACATGGTAAGGATTCTTCTCTTTGAAGGATAGTTTGAGCAGGCAAAAAGGCGTATTATTAAAGGGTTTCTCCATAAATCGATTCATTATTATTATTAGTGCTACCACTTGTTCTTCTTGATCATTCATTAAAAGCACGGCTTTTATCTTTTTTCACATAATTTTTATTCTTCTCCGTCGTCCTCGTTCATTATCATGGTTTTATGTGGTGGTGGTGCGGTAGCTGCGTTGCTACTTTGTCGCATGTGGTCTTTTCATGGCAATTATTTATTTTTTTTTGCTTTGGAAGAGAGCTTTTTTCTTTTGTTTTTATGCTCGTCGCTGGATAACAAAGCCAATAATCAGTCATTAAATTTAGGAGAGAAGAAGAAGAAGAAGAGTTATATATAATCCTTATCCATATGCTCGGTTTGTTCACGTAGCGCACAAAAGTAGGTCAAAATAGGCTTGGCAACAAGGAAAGTACTGCGACACACTCACTGCAAACAAGCTTATCATAAAAGTAAAGTGTAAGACGCAGCAAAAACATGAATTTATGATGTTAATATTGTTCTTAGTTTTATTATTAGTACCTCTTTTTTAAATAAAAACGTTGAATTGACAAGTTAAATAATTGTTTCGTGTAAAAACAAGAGTATAGTACATGCGAATTTTAGTGGTTGTGGTGTGGTATGGTATAATGGAGTGGCGAATTTGTGGTGACATTTTATTATGCATAGTAGTATGGGTATATATTTTGAATCAAGTTTTCTCCACCAAAAGTCCTTGTGAGTTATTATATGTCCTGTTGTTGATAATTATTATGGGGGAGCGCGTGTCCTTGTAAAGTTTGGTGGACCTGGACCTACAGAAAAAATATTATTTTATGCTTAAGATTATATATAATCCTGTTCTAGTAAATATCACACAATTTATTATAATAACTCTCCTTCGTTTTAAATAAGCTCATTTAGATGGAAAGATCCAGTTTATTTTCCTTCCACAGAGGCAATAATGCAAAAAGATGCAAATTATTAACCTAAATTCCAAACTTTACACTTGTCGTCGACATGCTTGCCACCACCACAAAAAAAGCTTTTTATAAAATACGCTCTCTTTGTTTAATATAAATTGCACTCTAACGTTACGTCAAAAGAGCTAAAAAAATAAGGTTAAATAGAAAATTATGTAAGGTCTCTCCCAAACAATTTCAATGAAAGGGATAAAACTAACTACAACAGAGTGCTGCGTTAACGGGAATATCATTAATTAGCCAGCAAAATGTCTCTGCTCTTTTCAGTGGTCCGTTCCCTTCTTTGCCTTTTTTTGGAACGGAGTTTGTTCATTCATTAGCACTCTCTATAATATCATGTTTATAATTAATTCCACAAAATTATGCATTATTGTTATCAAGTCAGTTTTATCATAATGTAGCCTGGTCACTGGTAAATCCTTATGACTCTTATGTACTCATATATAAAAGGACATAAATAACACAAGCGCAACATCTCTCCCCACCAACAACTGATGACGACTACGACTCTTGTAACAAAGATGAAAGGGCAACGTATTCTTTGAAAATTAACTGTACATTTTATTTCAGAGATGTATACACGTTTTAATTTTTAAATAAGCATATTATCATTATTTTTATACACAATGTAAACATATACCATGTGCTAACATGTTCAAACCAGCGATAAATAGTCATGTACTATAATATATTACTCCATATAAAAAAGATATTTCGTGTTTTTACTGCACGATGGACGACACATTCACCTTTTCCTGCTTGCTTCTCTCTCTCCTTTTCATACACAACATCACACACAGCACAAGTCAGCCTCATTTACTCACTTTTGCTTCTTCTTCTTCAACCACCACCACTAGTACCACACATGCATTATATACTACCTCTCTAGTATATAATAGTAATAGTATACAAAGAAATACATAATGATTAGGAAAATAATAGCATTAACATTAATATAAAATATGGACACAGCTCATTACGGCTGTAATAATAACAATAAAACATACATTTATCACATAACAACAGTCTATAAAAATACCTACAATGTGACATGAGCTGTTGTGTATGTGTCAGCAGAGGAGTAATGCTTTATCTCCAAATAATGTAAATAATACCGTAAATGTCGCTCTCTTTCTCTACATCCCATAATAATCACAACAATGTACATATTTATTTATAGGTAGGCCCATATTTTTGACTATAATGAACTGTTATGCATGTATAATGGGCTTTGACACGAGTACGACCTAGTTTTACATTTCATCGTATGTACGCCACCATCATCACAGCTACATAGCAGGCCAGGCTATATAACACGCCTGGAACTTTCCTTTTTTCTTTTCACAGTTGTAAATCTGTGACTTGAAGAAACTTGTTATAATGGCATTTTTTAATAACATCAACATCATTCCTGCTACTGTTGTCAACTTGCTGCTGCTGCTGCTCACTTGACTTACTTGTCTTTGTAACTCTCCTCCATCCATGTCATTATTCATCCATATAGTGTTGGCAAGTATGGGTAGTAGTAGTAGTAGTTTGAACACATTTTCTCATTAATATTCCTACAGCAAACTTTGCACTTCATCTTTAAAAAAGGAAAACATTTTCATTTGAACACAGGATGACTCTTTGGCTGGTCCATATCTCATTATGTAGATTTCACCACATAGTCATCATCGCACCAACTTATCTAACAGGATGATGATGAGATGAGACTTAGTGACTCCAAGAAAAAATAATCATACTTTAAAACTTTCACCTAAAGTATAAGAATGTACATAAAAATTACCTTATATATTTTTAAACTCAACATCCATTAAATCCTGCTAGCCAAAACTTTTTTCGGGTTTGCTAATTTCCAGCGTTCCTAGTGACGTTTAAAATTATTTTAGCATTGCCATTTAAGTGCACAACTTTTTAAAAAATATGCACGTATACATTTCCGGCATTGTCATTTCCACTAGAATCATTTTTTAAATGGTAAATACATATAGCTCCATGTACTTTAATCCTAATTGTGTTTTTTTGCGTTCTATGTTTACGTCAAGATGAACATAAACAAAAAACAAGAATAAGAATCCTGTTTGTTTACATAAATAATTACACCATTTATTACGTTACGTATACGTCTATATTATACCGCTAATGCTTTCCATTCTTTCTTTTGAGATGTGCCGTTTTGTCATATGTTGACAAGTTGAAAGTCTTGTGTTTCATTTTATGATTTTGTGCTGATAATGATGTGAGCTTTGAAAGATGAACCTTTTTAGCACGAGTACAGGAGAAAAAAAACCTATTAACAGCAGATTAACTTACGATTTTTTAAAAAAGGGAATGCTTATAATATAATACATTAGTATTTATGGTGATGATAATTTTGTCGTCGTAGTGATAGTAATAGCAGTAGTAATGGTGATGGTGGTGCAGCAGAGGCAACACTAAAAGTTTAGCAGACCTTGACATTGCCTTTTGTAAAGGAATTCCGTATGAGAATGTTGTTGACAATTTGCGCTTTTCCATTATACCTCTTTTCGGTGATGCTGCTGGCATGCATGCATGCATACATCGATATACATTCCCTACTTAAAAAAATGAGAATGCTCCTGCTGGTTTGTTTTAAAAGTTTACAAGTACTTTTTTATGAATGTCAGGACGACAATCCCATTAAAAAGCTTGTAATGACAACAATAAACATAATAATAATTGTTATTGCTCAGATAAAATGTCATTTTAGCGCTACTTGTTATATAATTGTTGTAGGTATGATACACAAGTGTCATATTACACACAGGCCATTTTGCCAGCGCCACACACGAAGACAAAAAAATCTACACAAAATTATCTTTCTTTTCTGTGTTGCGAATGACGTCGCTCGTATTATTGCTTATCTAATCTTTATCAATGCATTTTAATTGCTGTTCTTTTGTGCAGATTTTCTTTTGTTATTCCGAAAGGTTTCCAATCATTTGAGTGCCCAGGTTCATTTTAACTTGTTTGAGTGTGTCCATGACAAAACCACCGATTTTCAAGCTATTTTAATTTTCTGGGAATTAGCAGGGTTTTCGGAAGGTAAATAAATTCCAGAATTTTCTATATCAAAATTGTATATTGATCTCTTGTTGTGTACATGGAAGCACGGGGTAAGTTGATTCTCGGTGTTGGGTGCATTGGTGCCTGTAAATAGTATAACGCTCCAGATCTCGTTGTGTAGAAACTTGACGCTACTTTAGCATGTTATTTACCGACAAAGTGATTAAGCAAATTTTTTAGTTTGCGAGACTTTAGAGTATATATTTTCGTGATACAATTTACAAAGCTATTCAAAAATATTTAGTAAAAATAATATGGAATGCAAACAGAAGAAAATGTAGCCCAACTTTTTATTCCATTTGTAGTCAAGTTCTTTGCATTATCAAGCAGTATAGGCCATATCTCTTTGCCACCTTATCACTTGATTTCGTTTTCTTTAAAGTGGAACCGCGTTTCTTACAAGGAGGTTTATTTACCTATATGAAAATTTAAAAAAAGATAAGGCGGAGATAAGTGATGCAGGTCACCAACAGGAGCAATGCTAGGTATCAAAAAACTTCATTCCATTTTCATCACTCCACTTTTATCGACAGAGCTTGTGTTGGTGTACGGAGCAAATAAATTGTGCGTGCGTGCCCGTCGCTCGTCATTTATTTTTGAATTTCTTGTGTGTTGCAAACTTGACAGAATGAGTGTGCTGGGCTTGACACTAAAATATTTATTGTACATTAATAGCTATACCTTCATTACAATTATATATCATGTTAGTTGACTTTCTGCTGGTGGTAACTTACACATGAAATATATCTCTAAGAGCAATTTAAGTTTGCGAGTGATGCAGTGCAAAGCAGTGCAGGCAGAGGAGTGGTGGAGGATGACATATTTTTGTTTATGAGAACCAACACACTTATTTTATTATTAATATTAATAATAACATATTACTACAAGAAAATTATTATGCCATGCACTCTTAATCTTCAACTCTTTGAACATGACACAACCAACACCACTCTCCACTACTCTATACTAAACACTTGACTTTTGGACACTGCAAAAAATAAATTGCATAACTTTATGTCAAATTAAAAGGAACCGAACGGTTTTATGAAAAGGGCAGTGCCAAGCTACTCCTTTTTTACATTGCCTACCTCTCTATTTCATTTAATATTTTGTGTCCCTACCTATGTATAAAACTGTCAAATACTTTCAGTTCTGCTCCACAACGATTGAGTGAGTGACTGGAAGAGTGTGAGTGTGAATATTTATGCATATTTATTTTTCTGTAAAAAACAGCGGCATTTACCACCATCACGCTGTATACAAAAAGTAAAAAATAACGGCTGGCGAAGCTCTAGCAGCAAACGGCATGAAACATGCCAACTAAACGTTTACTGACAAAATAAACGCCATGAGAATGTTATAATGAGTTCATTGCATCATAAAGTGCACTGCACAACTACTCGTACCAGCACTACGTATTTACTACTGCATAACAGGAACGATAGTATATGTACTGTCATTGCTGCACTGCACTATTTTTGACTATGTATATGTGTGCAAAAAATATGATGATTATATGGTATAGTTATTGGACAGCACTAGCAGCGAATTTTATTCTATACGCTAATAATCTGCGGAAACGCAGAGAGAGAGAGAGAGAGTCAGTTCAGCGTTGCTACTATGACATGGCATATTTATAGCAATAATGTAATCAATAATAGCTAAGCGCTATATTATTATGAGGAGGCAAGGCAGTAGTTTGCTTAAGAGTGAGTGACGGAGAAAGAGAAATAAAAAAATGACAAGAAATTCAAAAGTAAACGGCAGTAGCTATATTAGCAGAGCAGCAGCGAGATCAACAGCACACAAAGTTAGCTTTGATGGTGTATGTTGTTCACAACACAACAACGGCAATACTTATTTATTTATTTATGTATGGTATTCCTTGGGTAATAAAGGGTAAGCAACCAATTGTTCATTGTGCTGTTGTAGCTGCAAACTGAAAATGTGTTTGTGTTGACTTTTGCTGCTGCTGGTATCAATGACATGTCATGTTGGTTGAGTATATGGTGCTGGTGCTGATGATGAGATGAAAAAAAATATATTTCGGGTTTTAACTGGATTGTATTTTTACTGCATATTGTTATATATTATTATTAAATGTTTTTATGTTCTTCTTATGCTAATAATCCCATGACGCCAGAATACAATTTGAATGTTGAATGATGATGATGTTTGTTTTTTGGCAGTTTGATTGTTTACTTGATCCTGGCTGGTTTACTACTTTTTGTTTATTTAATGTTCATAAACAGGGACACAGGGAGCCGCAATGAACAAACACAAAATTTGCAAAAGGCTTACCCACAACTCATCGTTTACCTAACAGCAAGAGCAACACCGCGTTACTGCTGCCGACTGGAAAATCATCAGAAAATGTTTTCCGTTTGCAGACCAAAAAGAAGGAAGCCTCAAGTATACTATGCTATTATCATCAGCAATAATAACTGTAGAGAAATCTTTATGAATAGTAGTCAAAACTGACATTTGGTAGGTAAGTCAAGTATTAATATCATTATGACATTTATTTATCTGCTTATAAGCTCTTCAGAAAAGGTTCAAAATATTTACAAAATATAACATATAAGCTATATTCAGGTTATCTCTCTTATCAAGATAGATAATCAGTGAGACATGTTAGCTTTAGTATTCAGCATATCTACTTGAAATTCACCTGAACGGGAAAAAAACTAATCTAAACTGTTATTGCATTATCATTATCCGAGCATTGCAAGTCGGTTCATTACACGCGCATTCCCTCCACCCACGCGTGTGGAAATTTATTTTATCTATGTGGGCTGAGAAGGAGGATAGGAGCGAATATAAAAACGTATCAATAAACCAACCGATTCATGTGTACGCACAAACAGAGAAACGCTTACATTTTTACAGCTCAAGACTGTAATTGCTCACAATGAGCCAAGCGCCCGATAATTTACGCTACGCTACCTATGAATCGATTTCTTTTTTTTTTGCAATAAATTCTTTTTTAAACTTTTCACCATTAGAAGTAGTAGAAACAGCAAAATGAAAGTAACGTGCTCATTGGCTATTAAAATATTTTCCAGACTATTCTCTTCTTTTTCTAGTTAACTGGGTATTTCAGCAGTTGGCATTATTGCAGTGGATGGTGAAAAAAGAACACAGCAAAAATTTTGTTCTACAAATCCAATACTCTTTCCAACAGATCCTTCCAAGATATACATTTTTTCTCACAGAATGTTTCCTCATCTTTCACTTGGGAACTCTTTTCCATTAGTACATGTTGGAAATGAAATCCTTTTTGGAAGAGTCCACTACGTCCACACACATTCCAGATGCAAATCTTCTCATGTATACACACACATAACATATTAAATTCTAATGCATGTTGGAAATGAAATCCTTTTTGGAAGAGTCCACTACGTCCACACACATTCCAGATGCAAATCTTCTCATGTATACACACATAACATATTAAATTCTATCGTTCCCTATTTTACGTCCAACCCGATCTGATATATTTTAGGCACATATTATTATGTATGCACATATTTCATTTATGACCAGGGGATTAGGAACATCCTTTGCTTGTACATATGTGTAATAGCAGTACAAGACAAGCTTGCCATAATCTGGCTATGGCTCATGAATCGTGACTCTTATTAGGTGGAAAGCTGAAAGCTCCATTAAGATCTCATACCTATTATTCCACCACCGCTGAGAACATCCTTTGCTTGTACATATGTGTAATAATAGCAGTACAAGACAAGCTTGCCATAATCTGGCTATGGCTCATGAATCGTGACTCTTATTAGGTGGAAAGCTGAAAGCTCCATTAAGATCTCATACCTATTATTCCACCACCGCTGCTGCTGCTGACTACTAGCACCACAGCTACAAAAACTACAACTACTCATCTCACTTAAATGTATTAGTTGTGCATGCATACTCTTATCTGGAGTAAATTGTATGTCTGGGGATATTATTCCCTTTCCGTACTACATACTACATAAAAGCTGCTGGGTGGCAAATAAATAAAGGCAAGCAAGAAGAACAAGAAGAAGGTAGAGGTGGTGGTTCATGTAGCCACGGGCCATCATCATCATCGGCAACAGAGAATATAGGGGAGATGTTATATTGTTTGCATTCTTTGCAGACAAACAACCAACTTGCTCAAAATGTTTAGCCATCCAACATCCAACCAAACCAAGCATATTGCAACAGCAACTTTTTGGTTATGTAAGCCGACGAGAACAGGTCTTTTTTTGTTCAAAAATCCTCACAGCTGATTCCCCATCATCTCCATCAATAATGATCATTATTATTATAAGCCAAAAGCTGTGCGTTTTGTTGGAGAGTCGGCCCTCATCTCTCGTCGCCTTTCAACAATCAACGTGATCAAAACACGGCATGCATGTGCGTTGTTTGTATTCAGTTTTATATACACAAGTCTATCTTATACTGAACTTGCTTGTTGGGGAAAAGTATGGTATCTAATGCACAAAAACACAAGCTATACGTGGAGTGAGGCACCACCGTGATGGATGATTGTGATTTTTTTAGAAAACAACTAACCAACTAACTTGCTATATGGAAAACATCAAGTACACGACGGGTAAAAGATGTGTGCGTTTTCAAATGTGATATGATGCGTAAAAAATTATTTATTTGTGTGCAGCATCCTCATATAACGATATAGCATTATATAGCATATATGTAATATGTATATCATTATACATAGATACTACAACGAGTAGTAATAATAAGCAACAGCAATAGGCGAGAGATACTTATCTTATATGCTGATATCGTATAAGTATCCTCAACCTCGTCGTTGATTTCATGCTTTAAAAAAATGTTAGTTGACAACAGACTAGACATGCACATACTAACAAAATATAAGAATGAAACAAAAGAAGAACAATAATAAAAACAAGAAAAAAGTTAAAACATTATTATTCCATAACTATGCTCGTCAGTAAAATTGTTGAGGATAAGGCTTATACGTATTTATTTGTGAATTGTAGAGTTTGGATGCATTTTTTACATGAATAATAGGTGAGAATGAGAATGCATTGGATAGAAGGAAAGGGTTGAACCTGAGCTTGTCTTGTGTTTTACATTTTAGCATAAAAAATAAAGAGTATGCACTGTTGTTTCACCATTGTAGTAGTAACATGATTACATTACGCTTTTTACATTTTCTAAAACGAAAACACGCTTGTTTCTTTATTGGCCCTTGAATAAATTTTTTGTGCAATAAAAAATATGATGCTGCTCCTGCGACCTACATGCAAGCTCTGATGTTTTTATTTTGGTCAGTCACTACTGCTTACTTTGACTTCACTGTAGTTTTTTAAACTCCAAGTACACGAGAAATTTTTTTGTGGAGGATACCACGAGGAAGAAAAGTTTTCAAGAGTAGGTATTTTGCATTTTAATGTTATTGTTATGGGTTTAGTTTGAATGTTGTTATGTAATAGTATGGATTTACTTATTTTAGGGATTCACTATGTCCGTGTCCACTATCATCATCATCATCACATTGCTCTCTGTACTTTGTAGACCATTACCTCTCGCATGGTATATTTTTAATAGATTTTTTACTACTTACTACAGCTTGATCCTCCGGATATAAGCTTGTGCATGGATAAATAAAAACTTTGGTTTGCAGCATTTAACAAACCTAGCAATAATTAAAGTATTCTATAATCTTGTTTAGAGAAGAAGAAAACTTAAGCATGAATTTTTAACATGAAACATGAAATGAACCACATAAAGGTGCACTTCATAATGGAAACTTATAAAAAAAAATTTAAAGCATAGTTAATATAGTAGGCCGAGCGCTTACAGAAGATGATGTTGCCGTTTCATTTGTTTGAAACTCAATCCTCGGCTGTTGATGTAAAAGTTGAAACTCATTTAATCCTTTGAACGTGCTCTGCTCTCACACAATATGACATCGGTGTTTTTTGGCGTCTGCCTCTGCTACTGCTGCAGGAAATCATTTTTAAACAAAGTTCCTCATCATCGTCATCATGCGTATTTATTATTGACAAAACACATGGTCAATGTCGTACTAATCAGCAGTGGCAGGCGTAATTTGAAGTTGGGTTCCAACAAAAAGCACGCATAAAAATGCACGCATATTTATTTAATGAGCAACTCTCAAGTTAAGTTGCTGCAACGTTGTCGAAACTTTTTCAAAATAAATATTTATTGATTTAGTTGTGCTCGATGAAAAAGCGCATTATTATTTAGAAATGAACCTTCAAAAATCCTTTTTTACATGAACCATGAACTTTATATAATATCTTTCCATCTTAATTTATTTATTGCATTGAATATTGGGATTGTGTAATGTGCATAACATAATGCTAAATTGTCTTTGACATTCGTTAGAAATTTTTGAATCGAAAATCGAAATGAGGCGGATAAATAGTGGGAAAGAACGTCCCACTTCAAATTCAATATTCTTGCAGCCTTAAATTTTTCTTTGGTTTTCTCAGCTATATACTTACAGTTGTTGTTATTAATGCTAACTGCACCTCTTTATTCCTTTAATGTATAATATTAAATAGTTAAGTTTATACTTGAGAGCTAATTTGCATTAATACATATTACATATTATTACCTAAGTATACAAAGACATGAATAAATGCAGCAGTTGGTTAGAAATAATGCTCACATTTCATCAGAATGTATTATTTTTAATTATTACATCGCTTGACGTTGGGAAACGGCTACTTTGATCTGTCATCCTGACATCCTGAATATTCTAATTGGACAAGAGAAAAGGATAGAAAAGTTAAAAAAAAGTTTATGGCCATGTTGTAGTAATGTATGCATGTATATCATTGCATTCAGTTTTTTTCTCCTCTAAGTAAATATTTAACTTTTGTGCAGTATTTGAAGTTTAAAAACAAGTCATATGATATATTAACATTATGCAACTCTTTAAAAGGCGGATGAATACCTACCTGTAAATATTTTATACTTCCGTACCAACTGAGAAGCAGCCGCACAAGAACATACAAGGCGCATGTGCTAAATAAATCTTGTAGTTTTGCATCTCATCAATTTTAACGTTCACAAGAATCTCAAATCAGAAGGTAGATTAAAAGCATGCATACATGCATAAAAAGTATTTGGTTAGAGATAGGCATACGCAGCAAGTTTATCGTTTATCCTTGAAAAGTTTTTGTCACGCACATTTCCCATGTGATTTGAGAATTTTTTTGCAAGTTTAGCTTCATTTCTTCTTTAACTAAAAATATTTTCAAAATCAAGTTTGTCGCCCTAGATGGAGGACACTCTGTCTATATACAAATTCTTTCTGCATGGCAAGCATTTAATTTTTTCCTTTCTTTAAAAAATGTCACGGCCTCTAAAAATAAATGCGATGAGAAAACAAAGTTTCAGGAGGAGCTCTCTGCCTGTCGCTTTCTTGTTGTAATAAAACCACATAATACTTTTCGTGTCGAGTTGCATTGGAACATTGCATTGAAAGCTATTAATGTTAAACTGCATCATTATAAAATGAGTCAAATGACATTCAATTCACACCAGCGCAACAGCAATAAAAAAAATATGTTTTTAAGAAGAGAGATGCATGCTGCGCTATTTACTATTTAAGTTCAAGTGCAAAATATAATACCCTTATTCACCAATTCACCACCACCGCCACTACAGCGGCGGCCACCGCCGTCAAAGCATTTTATTTTTGCTGTAGTCATCATCAGCAGCATCAGCAAAAATCGTCATCAAAGTCATCCCCATCAGCATCCTTCACCAATAATAGTTGTGCATGTTGTTTGTTAATCTGGTCTTTTTGCTTTGGCTCACGATCAGCATATATCCAATGTGAAGCGCAGACAGAGCGACATAGTTGTTTCCCCCCTAATACCAAAGAAAATAATCATCACAATATAACCGACTGACAAGCATGCTTTAATTTAATACTAATCACTACCTTTTTTCTTTTTTTCTCGTTTACAATTACATGAAAAACAGTCTAATGATTTCAGCAAAGGTTTTTTTATCCAAGTGATAGAAATAGAAACATTTGAAAACATTTTGTCAAAATAATGCTGTATCTGATGCATCTTCTATTTGTAGTAATTATTTTGTTGTTTTTTTCTGTTCACAAAGGAATTTTTATTTTTTCATGGAAAATATGTTTGAAAAACGTGCATACATTCTCATTCTCTTTTTGGCTTAAAAACTTGCTCACATTTGAGCCACGTGAAATTGCAAGTTTTATTAGCGCACCATCACTACTCTACACCTATTTGTACCTAGTTTGGAAAAAATCTAATCTTTTATCTCAAAAAGAATCTTTTTCAAATTTCAAGTCGGTAGCTTAGTTAAGTCATGTTTCCTAACTCTAGCATGAAATACCTGGTCGCACAAAAAAACAATTGCAATTGCTACTACCAATAGTACCGAGTTTTGTGCACATCAAGATCGTCATCATAATTATATGAAAGTGAACGCGACTAGTAGAAGTAATGTTAGCAGGAGTGAGAATA
>JAANSP010000219.1:0-20015 GCA_036850745.1 Homidia socia
CCTCTAATGAACCTATATACCAAGTTTGAACAAAATCGGTCGAAGTGTATCGAAGTTATACCGCGAACAGACAGACAGACGGATAGACAGAGAGACAGACAGACAGACAAACAAACTAAAAACATAACTACGCTAAATCAAAGATTCAGCTACGTAGTAAATAAAAATACAAACAGCGCATAGTACATGTTACAATGTCGTGTGAAAACGTCATCTGAAACGCTTAAATTGAAGAAGCCAACAAGGGAAATAAAAAAGTGCTGCAAGCTATGTATCTAGAAAACTCAATGTTTACCTGTGTAAAAATGGGAAACGTATGTTGAAATAAAAAAGGTAAAAAATATATTGGTAGATGATAAACAGCAAACGTATCGAACAATCATTTTCTGAAGAGAGAAAGCGTGCAACATTGAATAAGAAAACAGCTTATGCATAAAGTGGGTAAAATACCGAGGAAAATGAAAGCTATGAATCATTTCATAAGTTATGCCTTTATAAAATGTAGAAATTCCGTGAAAGCGAAAGGTTAGGACTATTTATCATCACGTTTTTATCCTACATCTACTATCTACCTGCACAGTGCACAAACGTTTACCCTTCTAATGTCTAAAGCACAATCCACATTTTACTTGGAATCTATTTGTTTGTGATCCCTCATTATCAGTTAGTCAACCAGTTCAAGTAACCGAAAAAATATTCAAGATTTCTTTCATTTCTTTTACATAACTTTGGTTTTCGACTTGTAAATACTGATATATGCTATTTGATAGATCAGCGCATGGTTATTACTTCTAATTGTGATTGTTCCAGGGTAATTAATTTAATGATACTCTGAAGATGTTTTATGTCCATTGGGGAGTTTTTTTCAAAATATTAAGGTGGGAATGCAAATTTGCTCCTTTATTTGAATTCCTGTGTCTATCCGTCTGTCAACACGATATCTTGAAAACTATTAAAGCCATTCCAATTATGTTTTCGCCAATCAATTCCCTATGTTCTGGGACAGCCCATTTAAAATAGATCGGTCAACGGCAATCGTTAAAGACCGTTACGATTTAAAAAACAAAATGGTCACAGAGACCTTAGACAGAACATTCGTACCTTATCGTTACTTCGATTGTTCGGTTTATTACGTACCTATTTTTTAGACTGTTAACTCTCAGAAATACCCCAGGGAATCCAGTTATGTTTTTGCCAATAAATTCCTCATTCTCTGGGACAGCCCATTTGAAATAGATCGGTCAACGGCAACCGTTAAAACCCGTAACGATAAAAAAATAAAATGGTCAAAGAGAAAACCGGCATTGGCACCTTATCGCTACTTCGATTGTTCGGTTTATTACGTACCTATTTTTTTAGCATTTTAACTCTCAGAAATACCCCAGGGATTTACAGTTAAATTGTATCTAAACAAAATTTTTTGCTGACTTTATTCGTCAAATACAACCATCATTTCTCCTTTGTAGAATTCACAACGTGCAGTGAATCGAAAACACATAGAATTGTATACGAATATGCATTTTCTACAGCCTGTGGATACCCACAAAATAACATACCGTGCCTCGGTAAAAAATGTCAAGAAAAGAAAGTCATGTCGTCCTCACATTTTTTCACTGCTCAAAACTTATTTCTAGAAAGGAGTCTTCTAGAAAGTGTACCAGTGCCAAAACAAAAAACTTTCACCGCGTGTCTACAAGAATATACATATATAGCTATCGATATAAACACATTATGTTTTCAAAGATACCTACCTATCTTCCTTCGTGTAGGTGTGCATTTATCTAACCACAAGGCAACTAGAACTTCTAGTCTCTAAAACATGGCATATACATATGGCATCATGCAACTACCAGTTGCGTCTTTGCCTTGCAAAGCCTCAACTAAACACTTCTCGTACATACTGTGGTAGAGAAACGGAAACTACACAATTTCCTTCCGTTCATGTATGATCTCGTAGATGTCTAGATTACATTTTATCTGCTATCACTATTTTATTAACGAGTTTGAAACTTTGTCTTTCCCGTAAATTGAAATTAGCGGTTGAATCATGTACGTTTTTGTGAACTATCTATTCAGCTGCAAAAATATTGCATTTATTTTTTTGGTTGTTCATGAAAAAACTTTAAATATCTTGATATTGAAACTATTTTTCAAGCTTGAATGTTATAAATATGTAGTACATATGATGATGAACCTTGTTTTGTTTGCGAATATCTGTAATTGCTTTGAAATAGTTTTGTTCAATGCATTTGTACTTGGAAAGTAAAGAATGATGGACATTTCTTCCTCGATTTTTTGTTATAATAACATACTGTCTGTCCATGATCCAAATGTAAAATATGTTTTCATCGGATACATAATATGTAGGTATGGGAGTACATGGTATTATTGCTACAGGCTATTATATGATTTTCATGTTACAAAAATTTAGCAAGGATCAATGCCTAAGAGATCGATATATAGCAGAAAAGAATTTAATTTTTTTAAACATTCAGTTTTTAGGAGATTGGTAACGGACATGGCCTGTTTTCTGTTTATAAACACACAATGTATGCATCGTATTTTTAAAATAAATTTAGGTACTTGAGAAAGTACTTGAAAAGACATGGTCAATCTTACTGAAACGAGATTATTTGGGAAAGTGTTTTTTAAATTGGCTAGGTATTACATCAGCGTTCGAATTGATTCCACAAGCAAAATAAAGAAATGTCAGTGAGGGGTGCATAAAATTATATTGGAAACTTGCGAAAATTGTTCATCCTACGTCAGTCAATGGGATAAAAAAGTTTTCAAATGACTTGTCCTCTAATGGATTTGGTTCTTGAGAAAATTAGCATAGAAATTGTAATGGGGTTTTTTGTATGAATGTGCAATATGTGGTGGTGAAGTGGCAAACTTATATAAGTTTTCCTAATTTAGTATTTTTTTCAATAATAAAAAAGTAAAAGGATAATGTAACGTTATATACTACTTCATTCAAAATTCATTCCATTGAAAACATTACAAAAGAAGCAGCTGAATGCAGTTATTTACAAAGGAACGTGTGTATACAAAACTGGCTTAATTTATGCGATTCAATAGACCTTTCTCTTCTTACGTCAATACAAACTTTCACAAACTCTGCAAATTCTCTTTTTTTGAAGTTGGTCCCTTTCATTTCATATTTATAGGTGTTTTTATACACAGGTACATACCATGAGCTCCTACCAGCTTGTCGGTTTTTAGCGCTGTATGGCTGCTACATATAATTAATTTTAATTTCTCTAATTAAATCAGCATTAGAGCATGGTGTATTTGCATAGGGACTGGTTGCATTAAACCACAATTATCTGTTGAATTAGTCATCAGGAAAGCAGTAAAAAATAAAGCAGATTTGATAACAGGAATTTTAGATAAAATTTCATGCCTATGTATATCATTGTGGCTAATGTGCTGCCACACCAATGTATTTTTAATTGCCTTTGCCCAATTTTACAGAAACAAAATTGAGATAGTCTTTACTTGATATATCATGTTCACGGTCAATCTCGCGAAATATTGAATTTTGAACATATATGTGTATATCTAGGCGTGTACTCTTCACGTTAAATCATTGCGACTAGAAAATCGACTTTTAATAATTCTCTTGCCTTACAAGAAAGTTGAAGTGACATGAGCTTTTACAATATGCAAGTTCAAGTCCAATCTCACAATCAGCTCTTCTCTGAAAGCTTTCAAAGGGAAAGTTGCCTGACTATCCAAACTGCGTGTTTCGATGCTACACATACAAAATGGATGAGCAGATGAAAATACCATAATGAGAAATCAATCTACAAAACTAAAATGAACAGAAAGCAGAACGAATATCTTTTTTTACTTTTCCAGACAAAAACTTGCATCTGACAACACAGTAAGAAGAGCAAGGACTTTTTATACTTTTTAGCTGTAGCTCCATAACTGATTTATTTAAATTAACTTTAAATTTTCCATCGTAAGGCAACAATACAGCTACTACGATTACGCTTTACGCATTTAGTTTTTTTTCTTACTCTGTTTTCTACTATTAGGACCGGACTGTAAAGAAATGGCGTATGCCGTATGTACATACGCCAGATTTTTGTACTTAAGCAGCTAGGTATAGATTACATAGTAAATGCAACGGTTTCTAACTAGATTATAAAGAGAAAGAAAATGTATTGTAATTTCATACCTTTCTCTACAGTAACTTTCACTTTAAATCCAGGAAAGTGATGGGAAAAATCCGATTCAAATTTGAGAATCACTTGTGTCGACTTGGAGGCAGTTGTGTAGCGGAGTAGCTTAAGCTTCTTTGTCCAGTCCCCACAAATCTTCTTGCCTGTCTTGTTGTTGTTACTACCGTTGTTGTAATTTACCCTAGAGTTTGTCCTTGAAGTTTTCTGTTGCTGCTGTTGTTGTTTCATCCCATTTGACTGCTGGCTATGGCTAGTAGGAATAGAAGTCCCAGAAGGAGAAGGCGCTGTAGAGGAGTCTGACTGAAGTTCCAGAATCTCTAGTGAATCGTACTGGCAGCTACGGAGAGATTAATTTTGACATTAATACATAATTCCACAACCTGCGCAAGACAGGCTAAATTCCGTGAGCTGTACTATATTTTTTGGGATAGGTATATTTGAAGTGTAACTTATATTAATATACACAAGCATACTCAAAGGAGTAAAACATGCCAGCTATACTAAACTTAAATCTTGGACGCCCTATAAATCTGTAACGGCTGCCATGTCTCGGCTTCTCATAAATTATCTTGACACAGCGGACAGCATAATATTTTCCCGCTGCTTTACCATTTTGTATCAGATTAGCATAAAGTGGATTCTACCAGTTTTCCATACTACCACTTGTGGGATTGCGAAACCAGCAAAAGTGGTTTTGGTTTGCAATCGCGTTTCGATGCATTCTAGAATCCTGTCCGCCTCTTTACTGCACTTAAACCAAAAATAAATACATACAGCATGATCGATTACAGGCTATCCGCAGAAATATAATTTCGGGGATTTTTTGTATTCATTTAACTTTTGAACGTAACTTGAAATACTTAGTGATCTTCATTGACAATCAGCAAAGCTTCAACAAATTAACACTATTTTATTTGATCGCAATAGGTTTTTACTTGCCAGCTGTGAAAGCTTTTCCCTCATTCCGCGTTGAATGTTTCCGCATATGCCATTTAATACCGAAATACACCACAAAAATGTAAACTTCGAACAGAACCACATGCATCTACCATTATACGCTCAGGCTTTTAAACGTTAAAAGAAATCGATAAAATATGGTTAGGTGTTTAAAATATATCAGGTAGGTTTCCCCACATGACACCCGTTAGGTAGAAAGTATGGCTTCACACGTTTTACACATATTATGTTCCTTTTTTCAGATAAATAGAGCATATGAATTCTAATGACTGCTCCCACGAAAGGAAATAAACATTATTCATTGACGAACAAGAACAACTTTCACAGAAATTTTGGAAATAATAATCTATACAAAGGTATTTTTACATCAGTGCAAGTATCTATGTTCGTAGAGAGAGAGAGAACGACAGGTAAGCCAGTGAAAGAAGTAAGTGCTTTTATCCAAATCCAAAAAAGAGTAGATTAGTTTCACCTTTCTTTTTCAGCTATACTTACATGGCCGCTACCTATTTGCTTAAGTTTCCAATACACTCAAGCACCATAAAATGATTGTAATTCTTCACAAGTCGGGCCTTTTATGTTTTTCTTATGGATATTGAAATTATGTTTTTATTACTGGGAAAATAGTGTGGAAATAAATGTGTGTAATGTGAGTGCGGTGGCTGACGATGCTTATTGCTCCCTGCTTTCCTTCTTGATTCTCATTTGTATTCCAGTGGAAATGGAGAAGAAAGGACGTGAGCGGACTTTACCTTTTTTCCTTGTCTCCTTTTTCATACATACGAGCGCGAATATGTTACAACATTCTTATATTGTAAATGGGCTCTTGGGTCCCACATGTACTTCATGGCTTGACTGGGTAATTCAACGAAAGTGGATGGAAACGACCAAGAAAACGGGTGGATATTTTAAGGGATACGGGAGGAAGCATAAGGAAGAGAAATATACAAGGAAAAGAAAACCGGAGGAGGAAAATGGCAAAGTCATAAGAAAACGACAAAGAATATGGCAACAAGAGAGATAAAGCAACATAATCATCTTGAAGGAGAGAAAAGTGTTTTCCACAACGGAAGTTAACTATGCGCGGTTTTAAAGAAAATACAATTTTCCCAAGTGGATCAGAAAGAGAGAGAGAGGGAGAAAAGGATCTATAGGTATATGCATTCATACAAACAGCTAGACTGAGTTTTAGAATAAAATATTCCAACAAGTAATATTAGGTCGTTGTCATCACTGTCTTGTCTAGCGTCTACCGTTTTGTGCGGCGGACAGTGAAAAGAAAGATGAGGGACAAGAAGAAGCTGTTTCACATTGCTGGATTTTTTCTAAGAATTTGTAGCCGTAAAAGTAGTCAAATATTCAAGAAGAGCAAGGAAACGATGTCTTGTTATTGTAAAGCATGAAATGATGACTCGTCGTCTCGCCTCAAAGCTCTGTTAGTTAACTATCAAAGGAAAACTTACATATATTATCTAAGCCGTCATTGAAATGAGGGATGGACTGAGTATATACATCCCCCCTTTTTCCAACAAGTTTTTCTAGCGTTTATTATTTATTTAAACGTCAGACCAGCAACAGCAAACCACAGGAAAATACTAGAATATTACCCTTTTATACGTTATTGACAAGTAATTTTTTTAAAAAAAAGGTTGGCGTTTATCAGTATATATCTGTTCATACCGAAGTATGGTTACTTGCAAGGTCATTTTGCTGTTATTGATGTTTCCACCAATAAACTTTTTCCTTGATCCACCACAATACAACCAACAAATTGATTTAAAAAATTGAGTTCTTTTTTATGTATAACTACATATTGATTCAGCAACTTCTGGACTTGACTTGTGCATATATTCATTTTTCCAATATGCTTCGCATACAAAACTCAACCTCTTGTTGGAATAAGAATTTTTTTAAAAATTTAAACAACTTTTCTCTTACTGCTATGCGATTGGTCGCTATTTTTCAAATACGTAACATCTAGGTTCAGTACGTCAATAATTAATTCAAAGAAATTCATAACTGTCAGAAAGCAAAGCTGGTAGAAAAATGTTGGATAATAAGCTAAATACTACAAGTTATCAGGCTTAAAAAAGTATAAAATTTAATGCAAAAATACTCATGTTCACTGTCTATAAAAACGTATTAAACAGCTATCCTTGTCCTGTCATGCCATCCCGTCCTGATAATATACATATTCGAGTTGGACAGAAACAGCACAAGTATTTATCATGCATACTTGACACAGTATCCTTTCACTTAGGCATTTTCAATTAATAGACAACTAACTATATAAGCAATGACTGTCCACCTATGTATATATATCATAGCGTAAAGCTAAGGTAAAAAATATATACATAGGTATCTATCTATTAAAATGCGTCTCTTCCCCATCACATGTCAATGTCCGTGGCACACTGACATTTACTCACAACAAAAGACTAGTCATATATTTCCTACATACTTTCCTTATCCATTTGTACACTGTCATACTTTCTTTCTTTTCTTTTCCCCTTGCAAATAATTTAAGCAACTACTGAGACTGCTGCTGGTGTATGTAGAGCATGACGCAAGTTGTGTAGCACTAGAGGTAAAGTATTGTTGCATGTGGGACATTTATTTTATGCTGCTGCTGGTGAAAGTACATATATCTACTTATATCCGTATTCCGTACTGTTAAAGTTCCTATATACTCAGAACTATACACGTTGTCTTATCGGTAGCTTGTATACCGCCACCACCGCAATACAATATACATTATCTTGTTTAGTTTCTTATTTATCTCCTTTGCGTCCTACTATCAAGCATGCAACCAGCAACAACCATCATGAATTTGCAACTTGTCCTGTTTCACTGAGGAAGCAAAATTCAAGAACCTGCAACAAAGAGCAGCAGTACTCCTGCTACCATTCTGTATGTTAAAGAAAAGATGTAGCACTTCCACACACAGAGTGTTGTTTTACTGAAAACAAAGAATTTTTTTACTGTTTTATGTATTTTTATTTATAAACTTGCTTCTACCTCTAAAGACTTGGGTCCATATAAAGCAACAAAATGAAAAACAAAGAGACGAGAAACCTTTGCGTCCTACTATCAAGCATGCAACCAGCAACACCATCATGAATTTGCAACTTGTCCTGTTTCACTGAGGAAGCAAAATTCAAGAACCTGCAACAAGGAGCAGCAGTACTCCTTCTACCATTCTGCATGTTAAAGAAAAGATGTAGCACTTCCACACACAGAGTGTTGTTTTACAGAAAACAAATAATTTTTTTTTACTGTTTTATGTATTTTTATTTATAAACTTGCTTCTACCTCTAAAGACTTGGGTCCATATAAAGCAACAAAATGAAAAACAAAGAGACGAGAATCACATTCTCGAGCATCAAGCAGCCGATTACACCGCAATAATGCATTTTTGTTCTAGCATTGAAACCATTCCTCTGGGATATCTTTTCGTTTTATTGAGAAGGGGTGGATAGTGCGCGGTGATGGTGGTGGTGGAAGAGGCAGTAACGTTTTTAGTGTAGGTATAAAAATATGATTCCTACTATCACCACTGCAGTTATAAAACTGGTACATGGTATCTACCTACACTGTACATACACACGACGACAGGTTACATACAAAACGCCATTTCAAGTAATCCACGGGATTAAGCATTTTTTCGTACTCTTCTACCTTCTTCTGCCGTTGTCTTTATCATCTCTAAACTAAATAGTAGTGCAGTAGTACGAAATATATAGATTTTTTCAAACTACTACCACTACTAGATTGCTTTTCTCAGGTGAGTTTTTTTATAATACGAGGTATATGAATGTTGAAATAAGCGCGAGGCGCTGGGAGTAGTGTATAGGGTATAGGCATTTTCTACGTAGTGGTAGCAGCAGCAGTAAAAAACAGCATCGGAAGGCGATGCAGACAAATAATAATAGTATTGCATAGTTGTAGGGTAGTAGTACAAATATAATGAAAAGTAGACATGTATGTATGGAGAAAGATGTATAGATTCTTCTCACATAATATATTTCACTGTTTATATGTCAAAAAGCAGGACATGGATTTTCTATGATCGCTCATGGGAGAAGGCTCTTTATAGACGAGGAAAAGCCATTATCGTTTCCAGCCAAGCAAAAGACATGGAATCACGAGATAAGGATGTATGTATCACTCACTCACTTTTTAGTTTCGAAATTGTTTTCTCTTATAGGAAAAACACACACGCAGCATTATATATGTCGCCCTTGTTTGCTAGTATTATTCATATCATATCGGTGTGGTGGGCCTAATAGTTGGAATTACAATTTTACTCTAGCCGGAAAAACAGTATGAAAAAGTGAACAAGCAAGAGAGCGATCAGTCAAAGATATATACACAAGAGCGAGCGACGCACTTTACCAACGCGGAGACAAGTATGGCCAGCGATAGAAAAACGGACGAAAGTAAAGCAGGTAGAAGGGAGAGTATGGAAAGTATATACGCAGTAGAGTAAGTGGGATCTGTCAGTATAAAAATGTTGACTCAAGTAGAAAAACAATACCAAGATAAACAGCAATTTTTTCACACTCGATAATGTGTGTACGTAGTGTACACAGCCATTTCGTTCTCTGGTGATGACCATATACAAAAGTAGAAGGAAAGTCGAGTCATCATGGCATATATATCAGCAATGTGCCCTGAACAGCGGCTTGTCATTGCTAACTATGAAATTGGATTATTATAAAAACAGATTTCAAGGACATTTGCAAAAAACACGTGAGACATCATTTTGGTTGGCAATTCCATTTTTTGCGAATGTGCACATGCCTCGCAGAACCACACTTGTATGAGTACATTCATGCGACATTGTTATTGTCATTTTAGGAGAAACAAATTGAAACGTTGAGTTGCTTTCTTTTACTTGACAGCGGCAGCAGCAAAAGTCATTATCACGACATTAGACAGCTTAGTTTTATACACTGCAGAAGGAAAGAACGGGTTTCTGCTTTGGGCTGTTATTGATATGTCTAGGCCAATTACCAATTATCCAGCAAGCCGGAAACATTGTTGTTGTTATTTCTCACAATAGAATACCGCAATTATCTTCTTTTATAAAGTGTTCAACTGATTAAAAAAGGGGAAAAACTTTTACACTGGCATTTACACTCTCAAGCTGTGTCAGTCAATGTAAGAGGGTATAAGATGGCACGTAGATTAAAAGTTACAAATAAAAGTATGAGAACGGAAAACTGTTATTTCGGTAATTTTATAAATGATTTGCTGTTCTAGGGAAGTGATATAAGAATATTTTATCTGTCGCATTAAAACTACCCTGATGTAAAATATCAGTTTACAAAGAACAATATTTAATAGGTGTTTTGACTCGAAAAATCACTAAAAAGTGTAATATTTTTAAAATACAGCTAAACCAGTAATACGAATATTTTAACAGTTTGGGGTTATGATATACCATTCAATCTGCTATATTATACCGCTTTGTTTGATTACTCTTACATCTTTCATCTTTTGTTTTACCAACTTTAAATAACTTACTTTTTTAGCGAAATAAATCTATTATTATTTTTATGCTTTCCATAAAATGACGTGTCATCATCATGTACGTGTAAGGAAAAGTATACACAGACAGCTCTTAATTTAATTGTGTGACAAAAAAGTCTCGCTTGGGGAAAACGAAATTCCACTTACCTGGGCGAATCCTCGAGGATGAACTCGTCGAAGGAGAGTACAAGCTTAAATCCAGGTATCGTTTCAATGCTCGTGACGCAAACAATGTTGTCAGGATATGGGCTGGGATAAGCTGGGCTTGTTACCACCACGGACGTGACCTGAGGTGGACTTAGTTTCAAAGTTCGATTACATGACACATGCACGTCTGTCGAACCAAAAAAATAATTCAAACCATGTAAACTTAAAGACACACCAGTTATCCTAAATGAAATGAATTTTTCTAGGAAAGGCTGCGGAATGAAAAAGGAACATGATCCTGATAGGATAAGCATTATCTCTAGTGGTAGAACTAGTGGTTTGGTATATAAACACATTCGTAATTATGGTTGGGATCTACAAGGTTTTGGATCTTTCAAAAGTAAAAAAAACATGAGTACATTGCCATAATAAAAAGCTTCTACATGCTCATTTTTTGGCCTAAAGGGATACATAATAAGCAAGAGTTACATATAAAGAAGGCTTTTCTGTGTTAATGTGTTATATGGCTTCATCATTATTATTACAGAGAACTTGTTTTATCATGTAAATATTTTTACAAGGAGAACGTAGACGTAGAAAAAAGGGAAAGCATCTGTGGTGAATAGTATATTATCGTAGTCGAGTGGTGGTAGGTTAGTCGGGCCAACACACACAATGAATCCATTAGCTGTATTAAAGCTTGTATAAGTAAACTGGAAAAGTTTAGTGGAGCAAAAAGAAATTATTGAATCCCTGATAAAAGGATGCAATCACGAACAAAAGAAGTTAGGGGTCTGTCGCTTTGTAAAAACTTTGTTGTTACTTTGTTGTTGTTTCTGCGGAAAAATCTAGTATGAAAAGTTGCGCGACAAAAAGTAGTAAATTTTTATCTAATAATAATCATCCAACGTGCATTGATTCTGAAGATGTGCCTTGAAAAAATGCTTAGGAAATGGTTCTGATGGTACTTATAATAGAATATTAGGACGATGAAAGGAAGTTTTGGAAGCTGATGGATTTTATGGCTAATGAGTTCAAGGTAATGTTTTGAAAGGCACTACTATACACCTAATTAATAACTTTTATAAGATGAAAGTTGAAAGGTGTCGCACGTGCTGTATCAAGCATAAGCTAGAATAACTGGATTGGATTATTTAATGGACTTCAAAGGTTAATTCCGCTTCAGGCAGAAAATTAATAAATAGAAGATGGCAGCTAGAGCTCAGCTTTTTCTTTAAGCTGCACACACACTTACTTTGATGAGTTCCCTTTTCACAGAGGTAAAAGTTGTTAACGTCACAATTCCGATCGTTCCAGTAAAATTTGCTGTTGCTATCTTGCTGAGAGTTCAAGCCTTGTCCTACAAACTGTGAAGTTCGACCTCGATCCCTTGCTGCTGCTCCTGATGATGCTGCTGCGGCATGAGAGTTTGTGCCTCGAATGTCGGACTTTACTAGAAACGGTGCAAAGGCATTATTATCACTTGTTGATGATGAGTACGAGGATGAGGAAGCGGAAGAAGACTGCTGTTGTTGATGCTGGGGAACCACTATTTGGCGGATTTCAACACAGTCCTGACCGCTCCATCCGTCATCATTTGGTTGAGCGCTGAGAATTTCACTTCTGTCGCTTTTCCCATGGTGTGTCCAACCAGGAAACCAATCTGTTACACAAATTTGTGTACAAAAGCATGTACAAATATTACATATATGAAATAATATATTCTGTTCAACCTTGCCAAATATCTCTGAAAAGGAAAAAATATGTTACAAATAATATTTCTACTCAAATGTTTACTTTTGTATTGAAAAGGAAGGCCACTTGTCCACTGAAAGTTTCCTTCAGACTCCCGATCGTTAGCGCCAATCCAATAGGCCCGAGTAGGGTTAAATAAAGGACTGTAACAAAAAATGACAATAATGAAGAGGTTTACATATTATTTATCTTATTTACATCCGTAGAAAAAGGCACGTGCAACTAAAGATACTGTATTGGCATAAGTATAGAGGATTGTGGTTACTGTATAAAAATATTTCAACATTGTTGTTATAAATTAAATGTTAAGCCGCTTGTGAAAAATTGCACTCCACCACCAAACGACTCTAAAAAGTTGCATGAAACTTTTTTTGCCAGAATTTTTTTTTTTGTATTTTCAAAGAATTTTTTTGTGATACTTCACCAAGACAGATGGAATCGGATTCAGCATGAAATCGAAATCTTTTTGCTCATCTTTCTCGTGCAAAATAGAGAGACGCTTGGGTTGAGATAATGAAAACAACCACGTCACATTGTCGAAAGTCTCTTGAAGTTTCATGACCACTCCATAAAAAATTCAAGCATAAATGCTTGTTTCTTTGGGTTGAACAGTTTTTGCCCAAAGAGAAAGTAGGATGATGACATCCCACAGAAGACTGTATTAGTTTTTGCAACTTTTCTTCTTTCTATAAATATATGATATTATGTGTGTGTGAAAGAATGTGAATACATACCTATATACATACTTGAAACAAGTTACTTTTGCGTTCCATAGAAAAACTTTCTTTCTGTTTCTTTCCAAAGGTGAAATAGTATCATTTGCATATCATATAATTAAGAATGAACCATCTCGCAGAATAAGCTCGTAAAAGTAGGAAAAAAAACTTTTCACAGAGCCTGCATATTATCCTGCACAGTACATATGAGTGTATAATATGTACGTAACGTAATATGTGTGCTATGCAAATGTATAAAAAGATCTCTTTGCACAACATTATCGCTCCAACACCAGAAACACACTCTGGAGTATAAAAAGTGGTAACTAAATATAGAATTTACACCGTTGGAAAGTTGTAAACGAAGTGGTTATACATACTGTGTACACTCATTTAAAATTCCTATATATAAGCACATGTTTATATTCAAGTGAGGGATGTGCATACAGCCCAAACTTTGTATGAAATGCTTCCTCCTACGTACAACCTAAATGCTTTGCATTGTGAAAACAAAGTGCTTAAAATGTTGAAGTTGACTGGTGGAGGAGCAAATGCCTCGGGATATCAAATGAGCTGGCAAAACTATATCATGAAACACAAAACTTCATTTTCTGCTCTCCTTTTAAAAATAACAAAGTCACGCGCATTATCACATTTCTTCAGTAATGTAATACAGTCTCATCATGGCATGCAATACTATGATGGGATGATATGCTTACACAGTACGCTTCTTGGATAATATTTTCAATGAGAACACAACCCCTCTCTCTCTCTCTCTCTCTCCAAAAACTTACTTCTTTAAAAAAACTTTTGAAACAAAACACATCTAGACGGATTAGAAACAAACTTTTACTTTCCTCTCTTTCTCTCTCTTATTATTTAAATAGATCTCTATGTAAAGGCGTAGGTATCATGTATATGCACGTCTAAAACTATATCGTGTTGCAAAAGTACCCAAAAGGTACTGTTAACACATTTAATGAGTTTTACACTATTTTGAATCAAAATATTAATCACATGCTCATTTACTATAAACACCTGAGAAGAAAGATGGGAGTTGTAAGCGAGTAATAATGTCCGGCGAATTATATATAGGCATTTTCACTAAATACAAACTAACGGCAGACATATGCTTTGAAATGAGTACACAGTAAATTATGAATTTAAACCTGAAGTATTTATTTACTCTCTTCTCCTTCGCTGAGTTTTTATTTAATGTTGGAGTTGGAATGTGAACAGATGAAGGAAAGTGAAAAGTGTACCTAAAAGGTAGCTAGAATTAGGTATGTATGTATGATCTTTTGAAAAGAAAGCAAACATCAGCAGAGTTTCCAAAAACGGAACTCACAACTTCCAATGCACATCATCATTCAACGGAAGAATGTTTTTAATGAACGCAGCAGCGATACTACTGCAGCTGTTTCCTTCCTTGTTAAACTTGCTCATAAAATTACTTGAGCAAATTTGGACATGAAATTTGGTACAAGGACCTAATTACAATTTACGAGTTTGAAAGTTTCTCTGATGTACGCACAGAGCTCATTGCATAAGTCGCTAAATTAATTTACTAAAACAAGGAAACAAAATATTTGTTTGCGTTAATCGTTTGCATTAACTTATGATATGCAGTTTGGTGGAGTAAAGTAACATTTTGCATATTATTAAGTCGGTAGGTAAATATTAAAAGACGTAGATCACACAGCTGAATTATTTATAAAGCTAGCCAACAAAACATATACATACATGAACATTTTGTCATAATAACTTCAAAGGCATATAATGATCTGTGACTGCCTGAAACAAAACAGCAACTTTCACCTACCTCTCAGCAATAAGTTTTGCCAGCTTGATTTCATTTTGATCATTTCTGACAGTAGCAAGATGCCCACCGTTCATTTGACAGGATTCTTCAGCATCCGTCCACCTCATGGCTCTCTCCATCACCGTTACACATGCCCCATCCAGTTTCGCCCATCCTCTTTCACAATCCCCCGCCAGCTCGGGGATTTTCACAGACTTGTATGTTAGGATGAATGTGTCAAAGTAAGACATTCGGAAATTGATGGACACACGATTGCCAGAGGACTTCCACGCGCGTTTGTGAGCAGAGTTTTGTTTCGAAGCGTCAAAACACCAGTTAAATTCTGAGCCACTGACCAGGTCCATGGCTTGAATGAGCAAATATTTGTGCTGTTTTTTACTGTTGCCATTATTACTGCTACCGGCACTACTACCAACACTGCTTTCATCATCACCACTATTATTCACACCTTCATTTTCCATATTTGCATCGCTATTAATGTCATTGCTCTCCTCCACTTGGTTTGTGTTCACAGGGCATTCGTAGCTTGCAGAGGAAAAGGAGGTTGATATCGGTATAGAATTATCAAAAATCTCGTCCCCGTTGTCATAAAGTTCCAACTGGGACTCGTGATATGAAGTTTTCACCACGTCGTTTTTCCTACTCACTACATTAACGTTTACTTCTTCTTCTGTAGGAACGGCACTGTGGCCAGTTGTATAACTAGAGATATCTTCATTACCACTGCTACTAATACTACTACCACTTTCATCCAAACTCGGGACGCTGTCATTCCCAACATTGTTAGTAGCACTACCACCTCCTCCACCGTCACTATCATCATCCCTTCTACCACTTTTGTTGTCATCATCAGCAGTTGATTCACTCTGTAGAGGAATGCCGGAAGAAAAAACATCCTCTGCCGGTGTGTCTGACCGAGACTCCCTGCTTTCGCCCAGGTTTGTCGTTGCCAGTGTCGCTCCGTCCATGACACTTTTGCTTGCACTTGTAATAAAATCACTTTGCACAACAACGTTATTACCTGCGCGATGATTAGCAGAGCTTGTAGCACCACCACCATCACCGCCATTATCCCCTCCCGTGTTGCCACTACTGCTGCTACCAGTTTGTGGCCCACGACCACTATTAACATTACTGCTACTACTACTTACTGCGATTTGCGCCAAGATAATGTTTCCGTATGGAACGTGTATCACAACAGAGCATTGATCATTTTCATAATGCTTTGAGTATTGTAACTGGCCATCAAGGCCGTTTAAAGTTACACGTTGGCAGGGACTGAGCGCAGTTAGGTCGAATGCGAATACCTCTCTGGCTTTCACCGCTACCGGAAGTCTCACTGTTAAGTATACTCCCCAAACCCTTTGGCTTGGAGCAACTCTATCACTGCTGCTGCTACTACTACTACCTGTAAAAGTAATTTCATTGTCTGTACCATCCTGCAGATTTGAGGATGTGGTTGATAACATTGCAGATTCAGAGGAGAGAAATGTGAGTGTCCTCTCGTTTTCCGAGTAGTCCTCCAACTTGCCACAAAATTTATGCTGTAGGGCAGCAAACTGCTGTTGTTGTTGCTGCTGCTGCTGCGGATGTGGCTCTTGAGCAGCGTGGTTGTTGTTGTTGTTGCGAAAATTATAAGGGGAGCGTGCTTCTTGAATATTTTCTAAAAAATTATTATTTGTAAGGTACTTTTGTTGTTTTGAAGTTTTACTACTACTAGCACCACCACCATCACTATCGTCATCTGAATTTTTGTCAGTTGACACAGTACTTGAGCTTCTAGCACTTTTCAAAGAGTCGAACAATGATGAGGATGAATACAATGGAAACGAGGTTAAGGATGACGATGATGACACTTGGCTTGATTTTGTAAATTGAAGGTATCGACCTTTGCAAATATCACGCATTCCATACACGCTCAGACTAGAGAGACCTATTTCAAGACCAAAGTTCTTTTTAGGAACAATGAATACTGTGCAGTTGAGACCAGTATTGTCCGTTTTCGGATTCCACAACGAGTCTAATGTCAGCTTCGTCTTGTCTTCTACCTTCAGTTGGAGATAGCAGTCTGAAATGAAAAGAAACAATGTATGCCATTATGCATCATGTCATAAGACCAAAGTTCTTTTTAGGAACAATGAATACTGTGCAGTTGAGACCAGTGTTGTCCGTTTTCGGATTCCACAACGAGTCTAATGTCAGCTTCGTCTTGTCTTCTACCTTCAGTTGGAGATAGCAGTCTGAAATGAAAAGAAACAATGTATGCCATTATGTATCATCTCATGTGGGTAATAGCAATAGGGTCTCCTCAGACGTCATTATTATCTGAGAAATACATATCAATTCAATAGTACAAAGGCATGGAAAGAGCACCTACCTGAACGGACGATAACACTTAAATTCTGCTCGAATACGGAAGTAGTTGCTTCTACCACTGATCTGAAGCGTAATCTAAAAAATAATGCCAAAAACATAAATTAATTATTTTGATAACAAAGTTTGCTCATTGCTGGTGGAACATCAAATGTACCATGTTGCCCCATCATATAATAATGATCCACCTATATAGTAGTAATAATTATTACTTCATGTTAATATAAATATATGGTGATGGCAATAATAATTAATAGAACATTATTTCCAACAAGCGTAGTTTACGTAATCCCATCTAATTGCTTTCTGCTTGACAAGATTATTAAGAAGGTATCATAATATACCTACCACCATGTACGTTGATATGAAAAAACATGTTCTAATTAAAGCTGGTGAAAGTAAAGCAAAAGCAGCAGGCCCTGGATCAAAGAACTATAATAACAATAACGGTGGGTAAAAGGGAGTTGTGTACACTGAGAAAATCATGTGAATGTTTCATTCACAGTGCAGGTGGCCCCTCCTAATCATCATACATGTACCGAATCCCTGAGTATTACGTGCAAAACTAACTAAACATTAAATTGGGAAGGTAAAATTGCTCAGAAAAAGCAGCAGGCCCCGGATCAGAGAACTAAAATAACAATAAAGGTGGGTAAAAGGGAGTTGTGTACACTGAGAAAATCATGTGAATGTTTCATTCATAGTGCAGGTGGCCCCTCCTATTTTTATCATCATACATGTACCGAATCCCTGAGTATTACGCGCAAAACTAACTACACATTAAATTGGGAAGGTAAAATTGCTCAGAGGCTGAAGAAATGCAAACTTGTTTTTCTATATACGTCATCCTCCAGCCTTGGTTAAGGGTTAACTGGAAAGTTAACCGAGGAAAAAATTGTATGTAGCCGTAATGTAAAAAGCAAAATAGCTGGATAAACAGCAAACGTTAGCGTGACAGACATGAACATGAAATTATTCGGTTAAAATCTTTCAACAAGCTTTGGAATATTCATTCATCTCAGTTTCCGCAGTGCAGGTGGCCCCTCCTAATCATCATACATGTACCGAATCCCTGAGTATTACGTGCAAAACTAACTAAACATTAAATTGGGAAGGTAAAATTGCTCAGAGGCTGAAGAAATGCAATAAATTTGTTTTTCTATACGTTATCCTCCAGCCTTGGTTAACTGGAAAGTTAACAGAGAAAATAAATGCTGTAGCCGTAATGTGAAAAGCAAAATAGCTAGATAAACAGCAAACGTTGGCGTGACAGACATGAACATGAAATTATTCGGTTAAAATCTTTCAACAAGCTTTGCGAAATTCATTCATCTCAGTTTCCGCTTTCATGACAAAGTATTTTGAAAATTTCTGTGCATAGATAAGTTAACTATCTTTGGTTTGAATAGAAATGTGGATTGAACCTTCACATATGCTCACAATTGAAAAGAAGTATTTTTTTAAAGTACAGAAACATTCAATACCCCTTTTGAGTCCGGATTTGGTTCGTCTGCTGTTTACCTTAACATCAGAATAGTGAATTTTTCTGTGCGTATTCAACTGAAAGGATTACAAGTAAGTACACGGACATAATGATACATGTACGCCAATCTGAATATTATATATTTAGCCTGCTTGTTAGACCTTGTTCCCATTCTATTGCTGTCTTGTGTGCGAAAAAAAATCTGAAAAAACCGTTGATGGAAAGGTAGGTCCACACCTGCTATCTCTAGGAAAGGAGTAATAATGATCATGGCATAGCCTCCCATTATTTTTGATCATGCCCTTCCTCAGCAAAAATATTGAAATACTACGAACATACTTGAGTCATATCTCTCTGCTGGTAACTGAATGTACAAAACAAAAACAGACATCCGCATACCTGCTCTAGGAATGAAGCTGGACTTTCCCTGGGTAAAGAATTTCGCGTCTACAAACGTATAAGTACTTGCCACAATTGCTTCGTTGGCGAGTTTTAGGTTCGCTTTCCCATTTTTTGAAACGGCATTCATGATGGGCCCAGCAGCAGCGACAAGAAGTATGGTACGATGTAATAATAACAATAACACACGTTTGCCTGAATCAATTTGGGCTTCTTCATATGATCCGGTTAACCAACAACCTCTTGAAAAATGTAGACGAGGTGATGAAGAGCAATGGCTTTAATGGTATGCCAGTAGAGTGAAGTGGCATATACCCGATATTCACACTTTCCATGTAAAAAATGTCAATATATTTTCCAATGGTGAATGGCAGATATCCTGTAAATGTGAACGCCGTACACCTACCGTTCAACCATATACTGCATGGAAAGTTCGATACACCTACTATTATTATGCACACATTTCAAAAGAAAAGGACAAGCATTTTTTCATACCAGGATAGTCACTACTTGACGGACCTAACGCATAATACATATTTTTTGCAGTACATAATAATGTTGTTGTAGTGTGGCTTCCAAAGAGGAAACGTGAGAAGCTCATCGAAACTGGATCGATAACTCTGTTTTGACATAAG